>CAJPEV010003575.1:0-29593 GCA_905338385.1 Darwinula stevensoni | reverse complement strand
GGGGGGGGGAGGGAAATTTTTCCAGTTTTTTTTGTTTTTGTGCTTGAAAAAAATCCTTCCTGCAATTGCGGTATAAAAGGTACTGTGTGAAAGAAAGTTTCCATAGGGGAATTCAGAGTTGAAGTTGAAATCTTTCATTTATGATTGCTAATCTAAACGTGACTGCGAGTCACATAACGCGAAGTAACGACGTCACATTAAAAGAATGCCTTCACTATTGATGATTGATTGATTGATAGGACTTCAGAAGCTGTTCGCATGATTTCATTGTTTTCTTAATCTCACATAGCGCCGATTCTTCGGGATGATTTGTTTGACCAAAGGGCAAACAAAGGGCAAGGCAGACTCGCTAGTATCAGATAAACGCAATTTTGAAGTCTATGTTTATAAACTCCAGCATTTAAAACGAAACGCGAAATTTACCGGCTGTTGGAGTTTTCGAGAGTATTTATCCGAAGTCCCAAGAATAATGGAAACAATAAGGATCATAACAATAAATAATAAAAATCTAGACCATAAATAGAAAAAAATTCTTTGGTTCAAAGTCGAAACATTGCGCGGCGTGAAGTCGCCGGTGTCACCTGCATAGGAGGAACCAGGAAATAAAAGAGAAATAGGAGCCATAAATGGCTGATGTTACTCTCGTATCCACCCTCCTCGATAAGGCGCAATAAAATAGGAAGTTGTAAAGGAGATTTTAAAGGTCACAAGGGAACGTGGGCACATCCGGGATTGACGCGTGAGAAAACACTCCTAGTTCTGTTAAAAGATTTTTTTTTTAAATTTCAATTCGTTTCATCTGAAGGTGGCATATTCATTTAAGATTAATCGATTGATTAATGAAATTCTTCCTGGTCAAGGATTTCCTCACAAAATATAATCAAATATGGAACCCGGAAAATTTGACTGTGCATATTTTGGTGCTGGGAAATGGTCCACAAAGGTCCAAAATATAATAAAATATGATAAAAGAGAACGAAAGCAAAAGTAAGGATGGGTAAAATCATAAATTGCATTTTTTGTTAGAATTTTTGATGCATTTCCTCATCTACAAATTAATACAAGAATTCCAGAGTTTCCACAGATCGAAGCGAAGTCGTTTCCATTTCCGTTCTTTATAGAATATAGTCTGCGGAATTAGGGGGGTCTTTCTGACGCGGATCTTCTCTGAGAGTAACTTCTTAGTTGTCGGCGGCGGGGCCGCTGATTTGGGGTCTGAGCATCGCCATTTTCGCTGACACAGAGGGCGATGTAACGGTGGTATTTGGGTGAATCGGATGGAGCGGCTGCGGTGGTGGTCGGACGGGCTGAAGCTGCGGGGGCAGGCAGCAGTCTCCAAGTCCTCCAGTTTCCGCTTTCCTCTCAAGCCTCCAAAGGAGATTCAGGGAAAGACCTCGCTGCACCGAGGATGTAGGAGCAGGATGTAGGAGCAGCCCCGGTGCGACCCTGTCCGCTTCCACGACCTTCTGCCGCTTCTCCCCCTTTTTCAATTTTAATTCTTCAGCTGCCTGGCGCATTCCAGTCTCTTCCGCTTGCATTTCCTTCTCATTCATTCGATAGTATGCCGCGTACGATATATTAATAAATGCAAATTTGAGGAAAATGAGACCCGGTTTCTTTCCATTCTATTTCCATCCCGAAAACACACAAAACATTTTTTGCGGAAGGAAACCAACTATAAATATCCATGGGAAGCCAGCTCAGACATGACGAAGATTTAAATTCCCGGAAATCGAGAATAAATTTTTCCTTGATGCACAGCAACCTTAATCCCCCATCCGCTTAAATCCTCCAAGTTCATAAAGAAATTGCTTATCAAAAATTATATTTAGTACGAAAAGCACCTTTTACTGCAATTAGCTAATTAGTAATTGTGCTTTATTTATTATTATTATCATTATTCGCAGCTGGTTCAATTTCGTCTCATTTCTCACTTTGAAGGAAAGTTAACGGGACTCAAATGTTCGCATTGCTCCAAATCAAGAAATGGAAACTTACAGAAGTGAACATTTCTGTTAAATTGGAGCCCATCGGCTTCCAGTTTCAAATATTTTTTTATACTCACGCGTACTATAATTAAAATTAATTAAGAACAATTTTTTCCCGCCCTAAAGAGAACCATTTCACTTAAGTCTAGTACGTTCCCATATTTAAATATTTTTGACGCGACGATTTCTTCCATTGCCATTACGCTGTAACGGATGAACCACTCCGTAATGGAATGCCGACATCCCCGGATTTGCCTCGACGGCGTTGAAGGGTGAGAGGACACCCACGCCCTATCGTCTGCTCGCATTCATCGGGAGGGAAACAGACTCATCGTGTTATGTCATTTGACGTAACACGATGAGTCTGTTGATCTTGGGATCAACTGCTCCTTCGTTCTCTCCGTCGGGGGTCGTCCTAATCGTAATCCAGCCCAGTGTTGTCGATTTCCAGATAAATTTCACGTCAAACCACTGCTTTTGTAATAACCTCCATTAATGTACATTAACATGCATTAATGTACATTAACATGCATTAATGTACATTAATGACATGCCCTCGCGCTTTGACGATTCCTCGATCGAATTATGTGCGATGACGGGTTATCCACCGATCCGGGAACGACAGCGACGACCTTCAAAGGAAATTCCAGCGCGACCTGGGCAATTCTCCCCGAGAGGACAACGGAGCCGAATGCTGGCGAAACCAGATGCACGATCATCGCTCTAAATTTAAAGACTCGCCCAGCCGCTCTTCACTTGTTGCATTGAAAAAAAAAACCCTCACGTCAATCTTCACGTCAATCCTCACGTCAGTCTTCACGTCTAACCGTTCGAAGAGCTTTCGTGAGAAACTTGAATTTTATTTTCAAAGAAAATCGTAGGGATTAATGTGGATGGAAAGATGTGCTGTCTCCCTCTGCTTTGCTCTTTCCGAGAGGCCAGGAGTTCATCCTTAAAATTCTCATTGCCTTCGAGGCGAACAGAAATGACAGGAATGCATGCGATGAGAAGTCTCTGAGATGTCTTGTGCCCCCCCCCCCCCCCCCCCCCCCCCGCCCCCCCCCCCCGCNTCTCTGAGATGTCTTGTGCCCCCCCCCGCCCCCCCCCCCCCCCCCCGGAGGATTCAAGGTCGTCGGCAAGGTCGTATTGAGCCTGTGTTCTTGGAGTCAGCTTTAACCTGTGATCGTGGGAGGAAATTCCGAAAATGCGTCAACTTTGGGACGAAAACGAATTCTTCGTGCTGGAGCATCGAAGAGCCGGAAGCTCTACGGGAGCTGGACTGGGGACCGGATACGGGAAATTACCTTTTCGGACTCGATCGAGGTCCTTTGATCCTGGGGAAGGTGACCTCGATCGTGGGGAAGGTGACCTCGATCCTGAGGAATGTGACCTCGATCGTGGGTAACTGCCCGAAGTAAATGGTTACCTTTCTTCCGCTTCAGTTACCCGAAGGTAACTGAAGCGAAAGTGCAGATAAAATATGCGCATTTCAGAAATCTCCCGAGAACGAAGACGAAATGCGTCCAGGAGCACGAAGACGAAATGCGTCCGGAGAAACGAGGAGAATCGTGACGGGAATATTCCCGAGTTCCATGATGAGGCCGTCATTTCTGTTCTCGGTGTCCTTTGTTCGTGAAGGACATGAGGGTCCTTTGAAGACCGGAACGTGCGTTCCGAAAGGCCGAACGAAGACCTTTTATTGCTGGGAAACATTAAATAAATAATTGGATCTTGTTTCGTTTCGCTTTCGTGGTTTGCATCGTGGGTGAGTGAAATGCATCGAGGGCACTGGGCATCATCACTCGATCGATCCGGAGAAATATTTATTTCTATTTTTTTTTTATTAATTTAAAATATTTCAAAAGCTGTGATGCAAGACCCACGGGTCGAGCGATTAAATTATTTGGAAATTCTGGCTTTTCCGAATTGGGAATGCCGGACAGGGCTTCACCCTGGCTAATCCGGCCGAACGAGACGTTATCTCGACGCTGCTTCAAGGATGAAAATCGCCCAATCGAAACTCCGGCAACAGTCGCCGACCGGAGCGACGGACGAGATCGCTGTTAAATTTTAAATATTTTACCGCGCGGATTCAACGAGGGGATCAGCCGCTGCTTAACCTAAGCCTAATCTTGGCTCGACTGCGAGAAGAGATTCGACGATCTCGTCCGAAAAGAAAGCGACATTCGTGTCGTTTCTCGCTGCAGGCGCGGCGAGGGGAAATTGGATATAATGCTCTCGAATCTCAAAGCGTTCGTTTCGCGACGAAAATCCGCAAATGCGACGAGAAGTTTGAGCGACAGGAGCGAGAAGGAAAAGGGTCGATGGCTCACGGTCTCCATCGTTTTTGAATACGGAATAAAGTTGAAACCGCTTCCAGAGTTATTAATTCAGAACGTTAGTTTAAATTATATATATATATATATTATTTAAAATGGGTCCAAGCGAAACCGTTGATTCCCGAACGACCCCAGGTGCCATCATTCCACCTGCCCGGCCATCGAACGCGCCATCATTCCCCTCGCGGCCTGCAGCGCCTCCCGGAGGGCGGACGGCGACGAGGGGAAGCTCCGCGGCTCTTTTCCTCCCGAGGTTATCTTGATATAGTGCTCTTCCTTCTCCTTATCGAGCAGGACTTTGAGCTGCCCGGGCGATGCGGAAATCCTCATTCCATCCGAGGGTATTTTCAACCATAACGATGTATACAGGGCGGCCCAAAAGTAGGTATACAGTATAGTTTATTTGCATTTTATTACATTGTTTATTACATTTACATTTGTTTAACACTGTTTAATCTCGTAAGTGCTCTAAATGTCTTCCATCAACGCTGCAACATTCCTCGAACCTGTCCAGAACACTGTGACACACAGAAAAATAAAATAAATATAAAAAAAAACTAAACAACTGTATACCTACTTTTGGGCCACCCTGTAAAACACGAATTCGCATCCGTTTTCGTCGCTCGCACCGACCGATGCTGGAAAACTCCTTGGGTTGTGGGCGACGGTGCCGGTCGGATGTGACGTTCAACAGATTCTTAGCTTCCTTAAGAAGCTCCCATTCGAAGTTTTCCTTTCTCCGAGATTCGTTTCCATCATTTCGACATTCCGTCAACGTTCAGACAACTATACCTTTACCGAATTCGACTCGTCCATATTTGTCCGTTTCACTGCAGCGAAAGAACATGGAGGATGTGCGAGAAAGTTTGTCCACAGGAGATTTACTCCAAAAGTAAATTTTTCCTCGGTCGGCCCAACGGATACTTCTGTAGCATGTTTCGACTTTCTTGATCTCCCCGCTTAGTCGGAGCAAATTTTTTAAATTATTATATTAGATTTCCCAACGGAGTATGGAAATGCCCTGCCGCAGACGATGGTGCGTTCCGTCACCAAGGGCATGTCCCGGGGAATCTCGTGTGGCAGGCTCCATCACGGATCGCGGTCGACGATCGCAGCTGATATCATTGTCGACTGACGGTCGATCGACGACCTCGGGATGCCGTCCTCGAAGCGGTTCGTCCCATTCGCGGTTCTGCCGTCTGCCGCGTCGCAGCCAGACGGAGAGAGCTTCCGCTCGGCTTCTCCAGAGCGTAGAGTGTAACCAGGGACTTCACTCCGCTCGAATCAAATTCATCGAGATGTGGAATGTCGCTGGAGATATGGAATGTCGCAATGTGGATGTCGCTGTCGGTCCTCCACCTAGCGGGCGCGCATCAGGAACTCCTCCACTGCCGAGTAGCCGACTCGACGAGACGCGTGTGTTGCGTTGAGGGATCCCTTTGGGTCGAATCCCCAAACGAGTCCATTCCCGATTCTGCTGCCGCGAAGCACACCTCGCGGAAGTGTTGTTAACAGGCTACCAGATGTCTCTGTAATATTTTGACCCCCCCCCCCCTTACCCCTAGGAGTTAGTTATTTTCTTTCCTCTATGGGACGGAGTGTGAGATCTCGTCGGAAATCGTCCCTACTTCCTCCCGATGAACTAGGGGAATTTCATAAAGGGATTCGAGTCGGCAGACTTCGGATGGCGAAGCTATTTATGGCGCAGTTCCTGCTCGGCGGCTCCGATTTCAGTATTCGGCTCTCATTTTTTCCTGGACGTATTAGAAGAGTACTCTTCCGCACCGAAGAATTTTTAGGTGTCAGGTGGAGAATTCCGGGAGTTTTTGCACTCATGTCGAGAAAAATAGACGTGCAAATGTATCCATCGTTATTATGCATATTTTAAATGTAATTTAAAAATTATTACTACTTTATATTACTACTAGTACACGTGGATTATCAGAGAAATCAAGGTTTGTCGGCTTCGGAAAAGAAAGCAGAGTAGTAAAGAAATTCGATTACAAGAGTCAGCGGGAACGAGAGAAGTAGGCAAATTTCTGTGTAATCAGTCCCTTTCTTTTTTTTTTTACTGGATAAGGGCAATGGGGAGAGGCATAGATCCTCCCCAAACGAGCATGGATTCGTCTACGGCTTCATCGATTTGGTAGAGTTCAATATATGAGGTCATCCCAAAAGTAATGTCGTTTTTTTTCGCATTGCCAAACTTGTATCTTGTTTATACGTGTATCTGTGCACATCCCACGAAATATTTCTATGCTAACTTGTTTAGCCACACTTGAAGCAGATCCTGCTAATGCTCTTACCCGATCTCAAAGATGGTTGACAACACACGTGGAACCCGCTTTCCAAGTTTTGACACTTTTCCCAGCGGCAATGCACGGTGGAATGGGTCGAAATTTATGTAAAATTTATGTAAAAAACGGGAGTGTCGGCCATAGGTCGACACATTGCCATGGGCGCAACACGCGACACGTTGAGAAAAGTCACCCGGTGCTCCTCGTGCTGGAAATCACACGATATTATATGGAAAGTTTTATAAAATTGTGATTTAATTGACACATAAAGCTAAACAGTAGCGAATTTCCAATTGGGCGAACAAAGAGCAATCGGTATACATTTACACGCATTCATGTCAAAAAGGCAAGACGTGTGTTACACAATGAAACAAATCTGCTTGATCACAAATGAAGTCCAATTGTTTTTACCCAGTGAAACAGAGTTATTTCTCTTTCGTGGTCTTTATGGAATGTAGCCAGCGGACCTTTTTGGCACGAATCTGAGAGTAACTTCTTAATAGTGAACAGTGGTCTGCTGTTTAGGATCTGGCATCGCGATTTCCACTTCCCAGAGTGCTATGCGTACGTTGTCCACGGGCTATTTGGGTCTGAAATCTTTCAAGCAGGTGGTCCAGCTGCGATGGTAATCAGGACTTGAACAGCAAGGGGCAGTCAGCAGTCTCCAAGTACTTCGGCTTCTACTTTCCTCTTAAGCCTCTTTCGGGAAGGAGATTCCAGGAAAGACCTCACTTCACCGAGGAGAGGAGATTCCGGGAAAGACCTTACTGCACTAAGGATGCAGGAGCGTGACCGTGCCCCTGAGGAGGATCCCGCTATCTCTTGGCTTTTAAGACCTCTTTCTGCTCTCCTTTCCTTCTTTCGACTTCTGCAGCTTTTTTTTTCAAGTTGCATACGTGGTGGTCTCTTTTGCTTCCATTTCCGTCTCATTCCTTCAATTCGTCTGCTGATTCGCCCACAAAGCATTAATTCTTCAAAAAATAAATAGAAGAGAAAGGCTTTCCCATTTTCCCATACATCTTTCACTCCGATAACTCCGAGGATGAGGGAAAATTTAAGGGAAAATTCACTTCATGCATTTATATGTGAGCACTTATGCATGGGACCTTTGCTCAAAAATTTTTAACTATTAGAACTAAAACACCCTTAACAAAACAAATAAATTTTCTTTTGGAATTTGATGACATTATCAGAATGGAATAACGGCAAAATTTCATCACTCACTCAAAGAGGGGAGTGGGATTGGATATTTATACGCTTCTGATCAAAGATGACTTGCAGCGACTATTTATTTGATTGCAGGAACACATTCATGGATCAAATAATCTAGCGGAATAGTCAACCCGAGAACTATACGCCATATTTATTGTACTCGTCTGGAACGACATGGAACCAGAGGAGGGAACCCACGCTCTCTCTTGCCTGCTCGCATTCTTCGAGTGTTGCACATGGTGGGAGCAGGAGAGAGACAAAGAGTTAAACGAAGTTCAATGAGTCCTCATCGTGTTTTCTTCCATTTTGCTTCTTATCGGGGGTAAAACCCAATACGTACGGCGATGATTTGTCGGACAAATAATTTAATGAGTACCGTCTTTTACTGATAATTTAAATAATGGTTGTAAAAGCACAAAAGTTGTGGGTTTTAAAAGTCTGATAAATTTCGGAATGTCTCGACTGGAATGATGTCGCACGGCTTAGAATTTCCTTTTCCCCTCTCCTATTTCCCTTGAAATTCCCCTCTGTCAATACGGAAGATCAAAGAGAGGAGAAGCCAGACGAATCTGATTCGTCTGGGAAAGTGTTTACGATCTTGGAGCTGGGGAGTGGGAGAGAATTGGCATGCGCTGATATTACGATGGAACAGGTGTGTGGGCGTGTAGGAAAAGCGGGGGGACCTGGGTGGGGGTGTGTCAAGATAGATATGGGTTCTAATTCCGCTTTATCGGGATTTTTCTTTCGCATTGGAGGATAAGGGGGGCGAGGAGAGCCATAAAAGAGCCGAAAGCAAACGTCTGTTCGTCCCATTTTTCATTCCGCCTTCCTGCAGGTTGGCTCCCTCTTTCCTCTTCTCCCGTCGGCTTTTGCGGATCCGGTGAAGTTCATGAACTTCATGGTTTTCGTTTTTTCTCCAGTTTCAGCATCGGCAGTGAAAGATGAAGTTAGCATTCTTGCTCCTCTCTGCCCTCCTCGCCGTCAACGCGGGACTGGTTGAGAAGCGAGGTAAATTCCCTTTGAAAATAATTCCGAAAACGTAAGAACTTTTGAATTGCTTAATTTTTTTGTTGGAGCAGGAGCAGCGAAGAGCGGAAAGCTATTCGTTTGCTACTATGGGAGCTGGGCGGTGTACCGGCCCGGAGATGGGAAATTCGACGTGGAGCACATCGACCCGAACCTCTGCACCCACCTCGTCTTCGGATTCGCAGGGCTCGGCGACGACAACAGGATCAAGGTCCTCGATCCATGGAACGAACTCGTCGACGAATGGGGCTCTGGGAAAGGTAGCTCACCTCGTATATAAATGTATAGAACGTGTCAGGATGTCAATTAAAGCAATTCCCAACGGCGAAATAATATTTTCCAGCATCAAAATGAGACCTGAAACGTCGTCTAACTGGAAAAAAAAGCAGCAGAAATTCATACCAAATTTTACTCATCAGGCGGGTGTTGCCATATGTCATTGAGTACCGCGTCTCTTTTCCATTTAATAGGCATAAGGAACGTAGAAGTACCTCCCATAGGGCTCACAGACGATTATAATAATATCTCTTAAAGATATAAACATTTTGACATGATGTTGCAGCTGCTTTCCGACGATTCAATGCCCTGAAGAACATCAACCCAAGTCTGAAGACCATCTTGGCTGTCGGAGGATGGAATGAAGGGTCTGTCAAATACTCCCAGGTATTCCTCAACCCATCAAAAAATACTCCCTGATCATAGAAGCTGTACACTAAACGTGAGGGATTGAAAAACATTTTCCTGACAGAAAGAGGTATATCATTAAATGCAGATAAATCATCCATTTTTTAGGCATCGATTTTTTTAGATACTTTTCAGAATTTTCGAAAATATATTCCTATTGCCGTGTGAAAAGAAAATAGTTTTTACACGTGTTCCTATTGAATCGGAACACATCGTCTCAGTTTCCTCTTTGCATACCCTTTTTTCCATCGAGTTCTATGTGCCTCACATCGCAGATGGCCGCAGACCCTGCCAAGAGGGCCACATTCGTGGCGAGCTGCGTGCAACTCCTCAAGGAACACGGATTCGACGGACTGGACATGGACTGGGAATATCCGGCCAACAGGGGAGGCACTCCCGAGGACAAGGTAAAAAGCACTCGACTGACTTCCAGGGTGCCACTTGCATTAAAGAAATTTGGAATCATTTCCTTCCTTTTTTTGTTGCTGTCAGGCGAACTTCGTGCAGCTGCTGAGAGATCTGAAAGCAGCTTTCGCTCCGCAAGGGTTGTTGCTCACAGCTGCTGTTTCTGCAGGGAAGGGAACCATCGACACCGCCTATGACGTCCCAGGCATGGCTCAGTGAGTCCATTTCTCACGTCTAGATTATAATTTTTTTCTGTTGAATCCAGATGATAAATTATGAATATCAGCATGAAATGTTTTATTCCTTTCTCTGTTCGTTGCCATGGCAAACAATATCTCTTCCAGTGATATATTTATATATTTCACGGTACACGACACAAAGATATGTTAATTTCATCTAGGGCACTGGACATCATCAGCGTGATGGTGTACGACATGCACGGAGCCTGGGAGACATTCACTCACCACAATGCTCCGCTCTACGCTCATCCAAACGATCAATCCGGAGAAACCAAGTACTTCAATGCCGTGAGTAAATCTCCATACATTTAGCAACAAAGCTCTCCGGAAGTTCCCAGAGATGTTTTTCTGCAGAACTTCAGCATGAACTACTGGATCAGCCTCGGAGCTCCGAGGTCAAAATTGGTGATGGGCATGCCGATCTACGGACGAGGATTCACCTTGTCTAACCCGGCACAGAATGGATTCTACGCTGACGCTCCTCAGGCCGGCATTCAAGGTCCTTACACTAGGGAGCCTGGGATCCTCGGATTCAACGAGGTAACATCCTTCGCTTACAAACAACACGATCTCCCCTTAGTATTATAGGGATTAATGATTATTGTGTGAGAGGCGATAAACCGGTACCGGTATTCGAATGGCTACAGTAACGCTTTTCCAAATGAAGAAAGGAATGAGGCCTCGAGCGTCGGCTCGTCATTGGTTGTTCGTTCGTGACGTCATAGATGCATGCGACGAGTATGTGACACCTGTGATATGAGGGACTCGCTGCCTGTATTATTAAATTTGTGGTGAATTTATTCATTCAAGAATTGCTAGCAATCGGAGTTCGTTGCAGATCTGCGAGATCCAGAAGCAGTATGGAGACTTTCAGAGGCACTGGAACAACGACATCAAAGCCCCATATTGCACCTTCAACTCCCGGCAGTGGTTTGGATACGACGACATCGAGAGCATCATCCTCAAGGTCTGCCATGGTGGTTTGAGACAACTGCCTCTTTAAAAAAATTTCTGACGAGTTTCGTGTCTGGGGATTCAGGCGCAGATGATCTTGGACTTGGGAATCGCCGGCGGGATGGTGTGGTCGGTGGAGACAGACGATTTCCTCGGGAAATGCGGGTTGGGAAAGAACCCCATCCTCACCACCATCTATAAAGTCCTGAACGGCGGAGACCCAATCCTACCAACTCCGCCTCCCGCCACGACGGCCAGTCCCGGCGCCTCCAGCAGCACCGCCGCCCCGGCGACCACCGCGCCCCCCATCGGCCCCTCGGCGCACTGTCCGCAGGAGGGGTATTTCCCGCGTGGGCAATGTAGTGCCGAGTACTACTACTGCCAGCCTTATTTTTACGAATGGATCATCTATAGCATGAGCTGCCCTGCCGGACTCGTGAGTTCGATCTCGGCCGTCTCGCGAACGAAAAATACGAGATTCTTATTTGGTTTGTTTCGTTTTCCTTTGTTTCTAGGTGTGGCACCAGGATAATTGCGTTTATCCATCCACTTCCCCAGAATGCTATTGAAATATCACCATTTGTCGAGGAATAAAGTCCATTATATTTGAAACTTCTGAAATTCAGTCCATGAAGAAGGTGGTGCGTCATTCATTAAGCGCAATCGATTTGAAATAATCCGAGGAACTTCGAATCATGAATAATGAAGGGGAAAAGAAACCCCGGGATTTTCCTCAACGCCTTTCTTTCCCATCGGAAAACGCAAAAAAAATTCGGAAAGAGCCACGAAAAGTTCCCCGAGTTCCCGACTCGAAGGACCCAGATGGCGTGAGCATTGATTGGCCCCATTCCGGCCGCCGTTCCGCTCGGGAAGGGGGGAAACCAGAAGAGGGGAAGAGAAGGTATTAGGTGAAATTGATATAGGAAAAGAAAAGAAAAGAGGGGAGGAAAGTAGTTCGGGAAGGGGCTCAGACTCATCAGTGGGATTGCAGCCTTTAGGATGAACCACCATGAGTTTCGTGGTTCAGCTGTTCCGTTCCGATTTTTTTTTCCCTCGTTGTAATTCGCGGGGGAGGAGGGGGAAGGGGGGGATGGGGGGGGGGGGGGCGGCAGAGGATTAATTTCGTAATGGCTTTACGCTGCAGGTTTCTTGCGTTGGAATTGGAAAAAATAACTTTGAGATGTGTCTTGGAAAATGCCTATTTGGTTGAAGAGAGGATGGCCATATTCCGCCTCATCGCATCCCGCGATGAAAACGGAGCCATTTGATAGGGCACCTCAGGCAGTGACCCATCCACACAAAAGTGTGGATGGGTCACACTGTGATTCGAGGTCACCCTGTTGCGGTAGGGGGCGAAAAACTTGAGCGATTTGAAATGAAATAATGAGTAAACCGTGTAACCAACTGCATTTTCGGAAAGATGTTGCGGCCGTGTTTGTTAAGAAGAGAAAGCCAAAAAGTAAGCTAAAAGGAAAACTTGAACAGGTGATAAATGATTGTAAAATCGAGAAAATTCGATGAATGCGTTAAAATAATGTTAAAATATAATCTGGTACATAATACTCCATATTAACATTCGTGTGTAAATACGATAAAATCATGCTGTTTTTTCGTCGTCAGCGCCATGCAGTACCACACACGCATCGGGTATTGGAATCTCGGATAAATGCCTGCCGTATCCCAGGTACCAAAGAATTGTCATAGAGCACAGCACCCAACAGTTTTGAGGCCCTGTTTGCACTGACGACGATTTCCAGCAATGGCCTCGGCACCACCCTCCGCCATATCTACTAAAACGTAGACATGGTAGCCTATTTAAGAGAAATTAGGTCCGGAAACCTGAGTGACCTGACCTGAGTGCTTCTCCGCCCGAGGAGAAGTGTTATTCATCATATCAGCAGGAATGTTATGGCATCTGAGTCGTAGAGGGTCTGTTTGCCTACATGCTTCCACCTCGTATCTCCCATACGATACTCTGCATAGTAAGACCCAGCCAATATTTTATTTATTATGACAATGGTTTGGTATATATCGGATCAGGGTAATCTCGGATCACGGTGAGACCATTCACATTTATGCACTACTTGAGATTCTCTGCCGATCGGCAACGGTTTCATCGTGGGACGCGATTCCTCAAAATCCAATAGGATTGGCCATCCTACTTTGCTTCCCACCCGCTCAACACAGAATCGCTCCTGCAAATTTTAAGCTCCAATTCTCCGGGCTTGCTGAGAACACCGAACGGCGATATTGGATCATGACAATTTCATTTGTTTTTTGTTGTTATTTTTTTTTCTCCACTCTTGAGAGGTTTTCGGAGGTAACCCCCACAGATGAAAGATATCGACTCGTAGGTAGCGAAAAGGATCCTTTTTGCTGTTTGCGATGCATCATTTTTCCATTAAAATGGAACCAGCTGTCGTTCATTTAGGTTTAGGGTGCTTGCTCTAGTCCCATCCCCCACTGTTGCCGGATATCGTGCAGGAGTTGTGCGGGATTCGTGACCGCTTCCGCTTTCGCATCGTTGTCTGGTTCTTATATATTTTTCACGAATGACATTTATTTTTGATGAGTTCATGGTACGAGGTGAGACTGAAGCCGCGGTTATCGGTGGCCGATAAGGTCGACTCAATAAGGTAAGACATGCCGATACCGCGCTCTGGCATCCTTACTGATGATGGCGCCCAAAATGCATTTCATTCTCGGAGGCATTCTCCCCTCAGACCCCGTCGAGATGATTCGAATGCCTCTAGATAGGCAAAACGGCCTCGCCGAAATGGTTCGTGGAACTCGAAACAGGCTCATAATCGGTCTAACGTTACACGTCCCCTCTGTAACGTTTCGCGAAAGTTATATTCGGTCCGTAATCGGCCTAACGTTACTCATCCTCAGCGAGACATCTCAAAGGCCTTGAGAATGACCCTTATAGGCTTAATTGACCCGATAAGTCGAGGCTTGAGATTCTTTTGAGCGGAAAAAAATAGGCCTGACCTGAACTGAACTGAACTGACCTGACCTGACCTGGCCTGGAACTGGCCTGACCTGAAGAAAGTCCATGGCTTAGACCAAGGTCTGGCCTTGGTGTGACGTTAGCGAGTCCCTTTGAGCAGCGGTTCCCAGACTTATTTGAAACGCGACCCTCTTGCTGACGTACAGAAAATTTCGCGACCCACCGGAATCCAGAAAGAGGAATTTTCAATTATGACGTGAAGAAAACTGATCGACCTGCTCTGCAGGGCATGTTTTATCCTGAGCGGATGCGGGTATGGTGATTTTTCATACTGGGAAAACGTACGCGACCCACAGTTTGGGAACCGCTGCCTTAGAGAAGGAGAGGGAGAGAAGAAAGGGGGGGAGGGAGAGAAGAAAGGGGGGGGGGGAGGGAGAGAAGGGAAGAGTCTTGAAGAAAGGGAAAGCATTTGAAAAATTATTTTCCCCTTTGCTTCATCATTTAATAAGTTCGGTGTGGGCACCATCCGTTGTCTCGACCCTTTATCCCGGGAGGGAAAATCGATGAAAGGTCTGAGGAAACCTCTGCAGTTCCTATCGCTTGGATTTTCCTTTTTCATTTCGTTTGAAAGACCTGGAGGAAAAGGAAGGAGAGGAACAGTTCCCCCGGAAACGTCAGGGAAAGCTGACAGTCGATCCGAGTGGACCGGAGTCCTTCAAAAGTGTCGCGGTCGCCTGCGAAGGGACTTCTAAAGGTTTTTTCAAATTCCTCGCAGTCCGTTTTGTGAGGCCTCGACGCTTTCCATCGTTTTGCTGTCACCGACGGTGGGGCTGTCGCCCCTGCACAGACCAGGCGGGAAGAAACTCGCTTCGATTTTTTTTTTGCGGGCTACACTCGAGTTGCTTCCCCGAATCGAGAGTTTTCCGTGTTGCAAAGGAAATCGTTCGAAAAATTTATATCCCGCGTAGAGACTTGTAAACGCTGTTGGGCATTGCACTCTATTGACATTTGCGTTCATGGGACCCGACGGGGAAGCAGTTACCTTTCAAAAATGAAGGGGGAAAAAGTGAAATAGATTCCAGGAATTCCTTAGCGAAGGCAAAAGGAGTCCCGCAGTGAAGACAAAGAAATTCTTCAGTGAAGACAAAGGAATCCGTGATGGATGAAAGCATTCACCGCGAACTCGTTGTCTCCGCTCCCTCGCATCATAATTTAAGCTTCTCAAAACCCACCTTATCAACGTCGTGATAACAATGCAAATAGACGATAAATCATGGCACATGGGGTGACTCGCTTCCACCGCCATCTAGGAGCCGAGCGGTGAACCGATCCGGGAAATAGGAACCGTTACTTGAATTTAATGTTGCTGAGGCTCTGGGAACAGCTGATTTCAAAGGCTATCGGTAAAAAATGAAGTTAAGCGCTATCTTTTTCCCTGCGTCTTGAAGACAATTGAATTTCGCGTCCGCTGTATGCGTGACTAACTCGATGGCCCTTATTTCGAATCGGCTCCATTCTGCATTTTTTTTGCAGTTTCGACTGAATTGCTCCTTCGCGATCGAGTCCAGCCGGGGAATTTCGAGCGTCGAGACTCTCAGAATGCGATAATCGCAATTTCTTTTTTCGCATTTCGATTTCATTGCATGTTCTATGCAAGACTCGCAAATCTCGTTTATGATTTTAAATTATGATTTTGTTAGAATTATGATTGAGATTCTTCTTGAAAAGATGTTCATGGATCCTTTGCGTCTACGCGTCAAACTGAGACTAATACCTTGTGACGTTATAATTCGCGACGTTAATTAATTGCACGTTAATTTCACGAGGGACGGATTGCACGTTAATAATTGAGTGCTTCAGAATTTGCACTCAACTTTTTTAACGGGAAAAACTTCAAGTCTGTATTGATATTGAATGATATCAAAAGATACCACTCGGACGTCCGCTGGGCTTCCTCCTTGGACATTCCGTTCGTGAAAGCCATTGGATGACCGTTGGATGACCGTTGGATGACCATGGAGAGGTCCAACGGTATTAACCCAGGTAGTAATGGAGCAACCTACGTCCGCCCGCTGGATGTATTTCAAAATTTTCGCGAGACAGAATTTGCATGCACCTTTAAACAGGGTGACAATTCTTAATGTTACAGATTTTAATGGCTCGCCATGTACAAAAGTTCCCAACGCAGAGCGTTGAGCGACACATTTCTAGAAAGCTTGTCTCATGCAGTTTTGTTTAGTTTCGCTCTAGATTTGTTAAAATGAGGGGTCTAAATTCGCTAGAGCAAAGGGCGTGGATGGTGGCTAAATTCGCGGAGACGAGATGAAACGTCGCTACCCGACGAGCACACGAGAGGAAATTCATTATAATTCAGTACAATAATTTCAGTATACTTGGTGAAATTCCTTTGATATTAATGAAACTGCAGAGCTTCAGTCTTAATTTGAGCTATTACTCATTAAAATCGGTTGTCAATTATAAAAATGAGAGCTAATGAAAATCAGTAACATTGAAAATTGCCACCTTGGGTATTTATGGCACTCCGAAGGAGAAGGGGCAGCATTTCCGCGGATATTCATCTCGCAACTCGGAAACGTGCTCATCCATTCAAGTTCTTTTGAGGAAACAAGGGGGTTAGAACGGTAACAAAAAAAAAGAGGACTCACGAGTTCCCTCAACATCCGTCCTAGCCTCGGGGCCATGGAACCGCGTTATCGCCGCGGGCGACCCGCGATAGAATGAAAAGTGTGCCCCTTGACCAGAGGTTCTCTACCGGTGGGTCGCAGTGGTCTTCCAGGTGGGTCGCGAGAGAACGAAAGGAATTAAAAGTAAACGATGGAGAGATATTGATGAGATGAGAAGACAGATCGATCATGAGCGCCTAACCGAACCACAGGGCAATATTGCCGGAGCTTAACATTCCAGGAACTATCTTATCTACTAATCCGGATTTGACGGCAGAACAGGGAGAAGGCCTGCTGGCAAACAATTCCAAGAAAAAGCATGCAGCTTTAAAATGTCTTTTTGATCGTTCTTGCTCTTAACCTTCATCTCCACTCAACTCGGCAGCATTCTCTCTGGTTCTTCGGAACTGTGGTTAGGGGTGACGCTGTTTTTTTGGGAGGGTTCAGAAGCCGAAGTTTACTTCCTCGATTTCGTTTCTCTGACACATGAACATGAATATTTCCTTCATTTTGCTTTTCTTCAGGAGGGGAAGTTTTACGAAGTTCATCTCGTCCATAATTTTCTGTACTTAGTTTCAATAATCAATTGCAGGTGGATCCTGATAAAACCGAGTGCAAGTGCCCGTGCTGATGGTAGCGTACCTGGTGACGTCACGGGGACAGAAAACGGCTTTCCCACGGAAAAAATTCCAAACTAGTTCCGATTCGGAAGCACGACCATTTAAACCCCATCGATGGAATGGCGAAGTAATAGTTGAAGAGGCCTTTCAGACGTGATGGGTGACGGGCTGCAGATCGGTTTTACTTAAACTAGTCTGATCTCACGATGGTTCTCGATTGGAATCCAGTTGACAGAGATAATCGCATTCTCATAGACGCCTATTATGAGACCAGATGAGTTACAAATCGATGGGATCCGGTGCACGTCGCCCTTCGGCTCGACTTCGCTTCGCAGTTGGACTCTCACCGACGATGGCCCGATGGGAAAGGGGCTCCGAAAAGAAATTGCCCTGCCGTCGCACCGCATCAATTGGAGTGTTTCTCGAGTTTCCTCTCTTAACGACTCGTCCGGTGCCCGAGCAACTTTTTTGAAAAACACTTCAGGTGTATTCCACGAAGTGTCCAAAAATTGGAAATCGTTAAACTTTTAAGAACTTTCAACATAAAATATCCTGGTTTTCCCAGGTTTCCAGTGAAAAACGTTCCCGATAACTTGGAAATCGATGGAGCATATGAGGTTCGTTCATTCCACGTTTGCACGCGATTTGCACACGAGAATTTCTTGTGAACTTTAAGGGAACAGAATTTTTAGTCAACTGTGAGTCAACGATACCTGCAGGGATTACGAGAAGCTAATTTCAGTTTTTTTTGCGGAAGGGAAAAATTAGGGTTGGGTTTCAAACAAGACGCTTGGCAAGATCTTGAATTTTCGTTTCTTGCAGATTTATTTTTTATTCGGTATTTTCTCCCCTCATTTGACCTGGTTGTGACATCGTTGTCATCCAGACATATTCTTGCTTTTTTTTCTTGCCAAGGTTCTTTCTTATCGAGCCCAATCCTAGGAAAAATTATGAAATATCTGATTTCGTTCACTCCTTCGACAGGTCCATTTACATAATAATCTGGTGCAGATCAGACATTTTAAACTTCTCCATTCATCGAGCGAGTTTTTAAATCGGATGTGCGTGGTTATCGGTCATATTGATTGCCATAACGGCGCTGAATCTGATTCAGACAGAGCGTCCATTTCCGATGCAAGTACTTGAGGAATTTTAAACTATCGGCGAATTTTTCGACGGTGTTGCTCGAGCAGGAATCGAGCCGCGAAGGGAAATTCGGCATGGAGACCTCCCTCTGCTGCGCCGAGGGAGGTCTCCATGCCTCGGAGTCTCATCGCCGGGGGGGGGGGGGGGGGGGGATCATCGCGATCAAAATGATTATTTTATGGAGCAGCAAAAACGAGTGAACGTGTTTTTCGGCGGCTGCATTACGACGGTGCAACGCTTTAAATTACACTGCTGGCAGGAAAAAGTGACCAAAAAACTAAGTCGCTGAAGATTGGGGACTAACTTGGTTTGGCAGGAACATCTCTTTTCTTCTGCTTCCAGAAGAATTTTCCGGGTTTGCTGGGAGTTGTCTTACGTTTAAAAGGGGAAAGAATTTTCCCCGTTATTTGCATTTGCGACTTACTATTGAATCGTGGGAACGAAGGAGTTCCCTGAAAACCGAAATCGATTAAACGTGGACGCGCATTTCAAAACAGTATGTGTAAGCTTAAGAAATCGGCAGGAAATAGGGCAAAAGTAAATAAAACTCTTGGAGAGTTTCTTTAAAAATTTAAGGAAATGCTCGAAAGAATTGTCGACGAAAACGAAGCGAGAACAAGCCGGGACGTTAGCTCATTTCACCTTTTCCTGTTTACGAAATGGAAAGACGTCAAAGAAAGGAAATGGCATGGATGAATTCATCCGTCCTTCATCCATTTCTTTCCTTGTCGTTAAGAGCGAAAAAAAACAGGGAAAATTCTGTGATATGTAGGAAAATAAGGAAAAAGAGTCGGGATTTCCGGATGACGTTCTTAATCCCCGGTCCTCGACTGCATTCTTTAATCCATAAGTTAACCCAATCGGTGATCCGTTTCCTATGGATGAAGGCAATTGCATCCATTGTGAAACCTGCCATCCGCTTAATTAACTTAGCCAACTTAGCCATAGAACGCAATTGATCAAGTCTTCTTAATTATAAGATTTTCATAAAATCCAATATTCAAATTTGAAAAAGATGTGAGGCGGAAAAAAGAAACCGAAGTATTTCGCGAGTTGACAATCGAAGCAATCGAGATCGCCGTCATAAATCCCCTGAACCAGCAGGGAAGCACAGTTCGGGAATGGACGAGAGGAGGAATTCGGGCAACGGGAGCGAGCCACCTTCGTGGTTTTCTCCATGGTCCTTATTTTCCTGAGGATCGCGGATCTGGCCGCCTTCTATCGGCGCGGGATGTCAGTACTTCTTATCCCTGACCTCCCTTTTAAAGGTTGATCTGGATTTAGCCAATTTACGACTCTGCTAAAAGGTAATACGAAGACAGAGATTCCGTTTAAATCGGAATCAGACGAACTTCAACCATACGATGCATGATTTTTATAACTGTACCAAATACATTTCTGACGATAATATTTTTTTTTCATGCGATTTATGAGAAGAATAATGAAGAAAGTAAACTTTCCTTAATTATTTTCTATGGTATGGCAATGCGCTTTATTGCAAAGCAGAGCGTGCCACATCCGGCACACCATGCAGTGCGTTAAATAGAATGGAAAGCATCGTATGCGCACGAGATCTTCCACTAGGCACGAAATGCTCAGGCCCGAAATCGGCAGCTTCGACGTCCACGGCCAACGATGAAATTTCCGCCGTTCGCCACGAGGAAAAGAGGGAATAATGCACTTTCTGCGCACTTTCACTTCCTTATCTCATCCTCAGCGGCCACTCGAAGCGAACGAGATCCAGATTTCCTACGGAATTCGCGCAGGTTTCCGATCGAGGAGTGGGAAACTTGATTTATTACATCCTGTTTTCCACTTTTTTGTATCTCGAGCCGTAATTTAAAATGTATCAGTGTCACTGACAGGATTATGACGAAAATAAACACGAAGTGCCTTTTCGATCGACCTTGGGAGACTTGGACTTCATTCCTTCATAAGAACGCCATCTAGCGAGAAGGAGGCTCACCAGTGCCAGAGCGGCAGCTAACAGGTGGCGATTCGGTCCGATGGGCAAAAAATCGTCGTAGAGCGCGAGCGTGCAAAAGTATAATGGCGTCCTTGCCCTTCATCACTTCAACGTGGAATTCACGCTTCCATGAAAGCAGTGTTCTACGAAGAAGGATCCTCCTTCGCGTTGGAGAAACCTATGGTTCAGCGTTCGATTTTGGAATGTAGGATTTACTTGCGCGAAGCTAATTGCATTTCTGAGGAATTCATCGAAATTCCAGAGAAGCACGTCCGCTATATGAACATATATGTATACCCCTGGGAATGCAGGCAATTCCAGGAAGGCATGGTTTCCTCGCTTCGCCAGCTTTGTCTACGGTCCTATTTTCACGGCAGCTTCAAACGAAGGATGCGGAATTCCTTGAAGACTTCGAATCAGTTGCGTATCGTAACTAGACCCAAGTGGGGTCAATTAGGCCTATATGGGACACTTTGGGTCACCATGGGTAACTCAGTATCACGCTGGGTCACTTGGACCAGACTTTGAGATTAAGGCAACTAAAGAGTTCTTACTTCTGAACCACTGTGCGCTGGGAGCGATGTTAAGGCGATCGGTGGTAATGGTAGTAGTGGGGACAGGGGCCTTGGTGGTGATCGTGGAAGTAGTGGGAACAGGAGACGTCCTGCTGGAGGAGGACGTGGTATCTTGCAGAGGCTATGCAAAAATGAAAAATCCATTCAAGACTGTGGTGTAGCCAGGTTTTCACCAATTGGGGGGCTTAAGGAAACGGTACGTGAGGTTTGGAGTTTTCTTTATTTCTCCTTAGATGCGGACGCATTTAAACCAGAATTACACACACCCCCCCTCCCATGGCTAAGCAACTGATTCGAAGTCTTCAAGGAATTCCGCATCCTTCGTTTGAAGCTGCCGTGAAAATAGGACCGTAGACAAAGCTGGCGAAGCGAGGAATCCATGCCTTCCTGGAATTGCCTGCATTCCCAGGAGTATACACGTGTGTTCATATAGCGGACGTGCTTCTCTGGAATTTCGATGAATTCCTCAGAAATGCAATTAGGTTCGCGCAAGTAAATCCTACATTCCAAAATCGAACGCTGAACCATAGGTTTCTCCAACGCGAAGGAGGATCCTTCTTCGTAGAACGCTGCTTTCATGGAAGCGTGAATTCCACGGTGAAGCGATGAAGGGCAAGGACACCATCTATTTTTGCCCAACTGCGCTCTGCGACGATTTTTTGCCCATCGGACCGAATCGCCACCTGTTAGCTGCCGCTCTGGCACTGGTGAGCCTCCTCCTCGCTAGATGGCGCTCTTATGAAGAAGTGAAGTCCAAGTCTCCCAAGGTCGATCGAAAAGGCACTTCGTGTTTATTTTCGTCATAATCCTGTCAGTGACACTGAAACATTTTAAATCACGGCTCGAGATACAAAATAGTGGAAAACAGGATGCAATAAATCAAGTTCCTCACTCATCGATCGGAAACCTGCGCGAATTCCGTAGGAAATCTGTATCTCGTTCGCTTCGAGTGGCCGTTGAGGATGAGATAAGGAAGTGAAAGTGCGCAGAAAGTGCATTACTCCCTCTTTACCTCGTGGCGAACTGCGGAAATTTCATCGTTGGCCGTGGGCGTCGAAGCTGTCGATTTCGCGCCCGAGCATTTCGTGCATAGTGGAAGATCTTGTGCTTATTAGATGCTTTCCGTGCAATTCAACCCTACACTGCATGGTGTGCCGGATGTGGCACGCTCTGCTTTGCATTGAGACGCATTGCAATACCATGGAAAAACTCGAAGGAAAGGATACTTTCTTCTTTCTTTTCTTCATCAACCACATGGAAAAATACGATCGCCACAAATGTTTTTGGTACAGTTAGAAAAATCATGCATCGTAGGGTTGAAGCTTACCTAGTTCCGATTTAAACGGAATCTCTGTCTTCGTATTACCTTTTGGCAGAGTCGTAAATTGGCTAAATCCAGATCAACCTTTAAAAAGGAGGTCAGGGTTGAGAAGTACTGAGATCCCGCGCCGATAGAAGGCGGCCAGCTCCGCGATCCTCAGGAAAATGAGGGGCAGGGAGAAACAACGAAGGTCGCTCGGTCCCGTTGTCCGAACTCCTTATCTCGTCCGGTCCCGAACTGTGCTTCCCTGCTAGTTCAGGGGATTCGTGACGGCGATCTCTCTTCAACGAATTGGACAGCAAAGTAGAAACGTACAAGGAGAGGTACAAATGCGAGAGTTACATAATATGTACCTCGGGTTCGCACGCGTACCTCCGTGTGTACCTTTGTACGGATGTAGTCCAGACGTACACACATTTGGGATGCTTGAGTTTAACGTCCAAGTAGGGGAGGACAGCAACGTTTGAAGGGCTCATTGTAAGACAACGAGGTTGAATACCCAAATTCAAAGATTGATACCCAATAAAGTTGGATGTTCAAACACCAAAACAATAGATGGAGGATGGCGAGTCACGCACGACACGACATGGCCACCATATTGATATCACTCAATCTCAGCTAATCTAATGAACTTGGCACAAAATTACATCATACATAAAAAACCGGAAGATCCATACACCGATACTAAGGCCGAAGAAGTCATGAATCTGGCACGACATCCGGCAACACTGGGGACGGGCCCGGAGCCATCACGCTATGTTTAAATGAAAGACAGCTAATTTCATATTTTTATTGCGAAAAAAGGTGCACAGGAAGCAAAATAAATGACAATTTTTACTTCCTGCAAGTCAATATCTTTCGTTCCGTTGGTCTCTTCCCTCCGAAAACTCCCCAAGAGTGGCTCCCAATGGGGGGAGAAAAAAACCCCAATGAAAATCACATATTCAAAAAGCGAGACTCGGGGATCTCCCCAACCCCGGAGAGGAGCTTCAAATTTGCAAGAGCGATTCTACAGTATGTAGAGAGAGGAAGTATGTAAAATTTCGTTTATGATGATGCGCTTAGAGAGAAATACGAGATGGGTGAATTTTGTCGCGGGAAGGGGTTTAAGAAAGGTAATAGAAACGGTCGAGAAACGAGGTAAACACTTTTCCACCAGATAGAAAATACCGAAAACGTTAAAACGTCTGGAACTTCGTTAAATATTTCATTCAAATTGCAGCGTTGGCAGGTGGGAAGGTTTTCCTATGCTACTACGGGAATTGGGCTGTGTACTGGCCAGGAGATGGGAAATTAAACTTGGAGCAGATTGACACGAAACTCTGGACTCATCTCGTCAATACATTTGCCGTGGTCGGCACAGATAACAAAATCAAGGTCTATGATCCATAGAATGATATCCTCGACTCATCGCGCTACGGGAAAGGAATTTGAACAACTCCCTCTGGTTGAGTTACGCTTACTTTGATCCACGGAAAATGCGAAAGAAAAGGTGTGGGTATAACAACAATACTGAAATGAAATTTAAAAAAAAAACAAACAAAAACAACTGCGGAGCCGTGCGATTAATAGAAACCACTTGTATTTTATATACGCTTCATCTCGTGGCAGAACCGAGGGAATGCAGCTGCATAGAATGTTTTTGCGTGTTACAGATGCATACCGACATTTCAACGCTCTGAGGAGTAGGAGCCCTGGACTCAAGGTTCTGTGAGCCTTCGGAGGAGCGAGCAACATTTTTTCCCAGGTATCCATTTTATCATTGATAAATAAATAAATAAACCCTTATTCAGCATATACTCTGCAAAATATACAGGGGGGATTAAAATTTCCAGAGCTGTCATTTTTGGTGAGTCGTCAATCTCATTCTAGGCTGCAGATTCTGAGTAAATTTGGTAGGCCACATATTGTGACACAATTGGAGTTTTATACCAAAAGACAGTCTTCTGGCTCTGAAATTATAGGAACTGTATTTATTTTCTGATGACCCGCGACAAAATGTTCTGTCGAAAATATCGATATGAACCTGAGGCCGGGATGAATGGGAGGACCGCATTCATGACCTTACGTACCTGCGTGACGCTATAGGGGAAGATTGGGAAGAAGCCTCAAAGATTTATTGACCAAATCATTAATCGGTGGCGTTCCAGCTTGTGTTCAACAGAATGGAGGGCACATTGAGCACCTTTTCAGTTGAAATGAACCTACTAAAATCAAACTGCGTGCTTTCGTTTTTGGCAGTTGCGTATTTTGTTTTTGTTCATTGGTAAGTTTTCAGAAAATGTAAATTGAAAGAAATAATGAACACCTACTTTTTTGGTGAAAAGTAAATTAAATGCCATTGTCACAGTTTTTAGTTTTGATTTGAAAAACAGCACAGGAGACCAAATTTAGTCACCTAATGTTCCTATCGAATTTCGTCATAATGGGCAGCCTACAATCAAATTGACAACCCACCTGTGATGACAGCGTTGTTTTTTTTTTTGGTCCACCCTGAATGGCAGATATGAAAGAAATATAGTTAATATCCTTCTAGAAGAGGATCTTCCGGAACGAAAAGAGACTCTGACTTCATTAATGTGACGGTGTATGAACTGCATGGAGCATGGGAAAAATATAGTCATCACAATGGCAATTCATTTCTGAATGCCGTAAGTTCACAACCTTTTTAGAATTAAAATTCGAGTAGTGTTGAAACTCCATCCACCTCATGCGCGGAAAAAATACTTTCTATGACTCCACTTTTAGCGACTGACGATTCCAGACAAGCTAGGTACATGAAAATTAATTTATTATTATTATTTGATGTTTGACATTCTGAAACTCAACAAGAACGAATAAACACACTCCATGTAGCTCCAATTATGACTCGCAGCAAGAAGAACCCTGAATCATCAGGATTCGACGGATTGCAAAGACGCTCACCCATCGCGAACAAGTTTGACATTTTCAGAAACTCAGCAAGAACGAATACACAAACCCCATGTAGCTCCAGTTGTCAGCAGCTGTTCAAAGTCAACCATGTAATTGACACAGTTTTGTCCCTCACACACGGACAACCAGAAGTTCGAATTCATTAATGCTCCGTACATTCGCCTTCGGCCTTCAAAACTACCAAAACCCTTCTATACATGTCCAAGCAGATTTGGAAGGGAATGGCGTCCCATTCGGTCGTGACACGCGGCCACAACTCGTGGATTCTGGTTGGCTCATTTTCGTATCCCGTCAACCTTCGTTTCGAATGTTGCCGCAAGTGTTCTATTGGGTTGAGGTCTGGTGATTGTGTTAGCCTTTCTAGGACCTAGATTTCGTGCACCTGGAAGCATTGGTGAGCCACACGCGAGTTGTGTCTCAGATCATTGTCCAGTTGAAACACCACCTCTCTCACTTCCAACTCAACTGTCTGAAGCAATTCGTCCTCAAAATTTCGTTCTCGTCCTCACATAGGTAGGCTTGCTATAGAAGCTTAGCTATTGGAATTTTTATGTGCCTTGGCCCATCACTGGGTCTTTTACCCTATACTTCCTTGTATTTGACACCTATATCCAACTCCCTTGGCCGTCATGCACGAACAATACGCGCAAGTATAATGACCCCATTATATTGATACTTGCGCGTTCCCCTCACATGCGGACCTGCAAGGGCCTCCACAGCTGGTGGAATTCGCCTGCCGTTACAAACACTTAACCTTAGAGAACTGGAAACGAGTAATATGGTCAAACAAGACTAAAAACAAACCTTATGAAGTCGGATGGGCGTGATTGGATATGGAAACAGCGTGGGAAAGCCTTAACAGAAAGGCATGTCAGAGAGGCATTGCAAGTATGGTGGAGGCAGCCTGATGTTTCGGGCTGCATGACGGCCAAGGGTGTCGGATATGGATGTCAAATACAAGGAAGGATAGGGTAAAAGACCCAATGATGGACCGGTCCCCAATGATGGGCCACGGCACATTAAAATTCCAATAGCTAAGCTACCATAGGAAGACTACCTATGTAGAGACATACGCAAGCAGCATACAAGATAGACACTTCAGAGGGGTTCATGGAACAAATGCACAGTATTTGGAATTTCCCTGCGAAGTGAGTACCCGATCACTGTACCCGCCCATTAACAGGCCCATCACTGGGAATTTTACCCTACATGCCAAGGTGTATACAAAAATCATTGAGGACAATTTACTTCATATAGTTGAATTGGAAGTGAGACAGATGTTTTAACAATACAATTATCCAAGAAACAACAAGCGTGTGGCTCACCTATGCTTCCAGGAGCACGAAATGTAGGCCCTAGAATGGCCACACAATCACCGGAACTCAACACAATAGAACACATGCGGCAACATTCGAAACGAAGGAAAACGGGATACGAAAATGAGCCAGCCAGAATCAGTTAAATCAGCGTTCACGAGTTGTGACAGCAGGTCACAACCGAGGGGGACAACATTCACATCTAAATTTACATGGAATTGATCAAGAGCATGACTACAAGGGTTCTGGAAGATTTCAAGGGGGAAGACGAATACAAAGACAATTAATGTAATCGAATTTCTGGATGTCCAAAGGCAAGGGACAAAACTGTGTCAATGAAAAAAAACAACATTGAAGAGCTGTACGCCAACCGCAAACAAGAAACAAGTGCAACAATTATTCAATTCAATAGAATTACAATGAAGCTAGTGCATCTAGCACCGATATGTAGTCCAAGTAAGAAAAACGCTGAATTGCAGATGCTCGTAGATATTTCAAGAAACACGCGACAAGCGAACACGACAAAATGCATAAATATTTTTAACAAAGAAAAATCGATAAAACAAGATGCAACCAATAAGTGATGTCCGAGAAATATAATCACGGTAACGCAGAAATTCCATGATATTAAAAGAAGCAAGCCACCCGAGAACAGGTGACCAAGTGTTCTATTGGAAAAAAATCAAAGAACCTACACTATCTAGTACCGAAGTGCAATCGCAGTAAGAGAATCACTGAATCCCTGAAATGCCACAATATTATACAAAGAACGAAACACGCAAACAAGTGACCAAGTACACCCATTCATCTACTGGAAAGACATCCACCAAACCTACATTATCTGGTGCCGATGTGCCATCGCAGAGAGATGATCAATGAATCGCCACAATTCCACTATATTCCACAAAGCACGCCATCCGCGAACATGGGACAAACAAGACAATACATCTAATCCAAAGAAATCCACCAAACGTACTTTATCTAGTACAGATGTGCAATCGCAGTAAGATAATTACAGATTCGCATGAATTTGACGATATTTCACAAACCACGCCATCCGCGAACACGTGACTAAGTATAACAATTATTTTATTGGAAAAAATCGACCAAAGCTACATAATCTAGTAGCGATGTGCAATCATAATGAGATATTCACTGAATCTCCGAAATTCCACTATATTTCACAAAACTCGCCATCCGCGAACACGGAACAAACAACGACAATTCTTCTATTTCAAAGAAATCGCCAAACCTACTTCATCTAGTACCGATGTGCAATCGCAGTTAAATAATCAATGAATCGCCACAATTCCACTAAATTTAACAAACAACGCCACCCGGAAACAAGTGCATCCATTCATCAATTGAAAGACATCGACGGAACTTACTTCATGTAGCACCGATGTGCAATCGAAGTGAGACAATCACAGATTCGCAAGAATTCGACGATATTTCAAAAAGCACGCCAACTGCGAAATCGTGACCAAGGGCAACAAAATTTCTAAAAAGGAGAGATCGACTAAACCTACGTCATCTAGTACCGATGTGCAACCGCAGTGAGAAAATCACTGAAACACAACAATTCCCCTATATTCCACAAAGCTCGCCAGCCGCGAACACGTGACCAGGTATGACAATTATTCTATTGGAAACAAATCGACCAAACTTACATTATCTAGTACCGATGTACAATCGCAGTGATATAATCATTGAATCGCCGAAATTAAATTATATTTCACAAAGCACGCCACCGGCAAACACCTGATCAATTACCACTAATTTTAAATTTGAAAGAAATCGAAACCAAACCTACTTAATCTAGTACAGATGTGCAACCGCAGTGAGAAAATCACTGCATCGCAAATATTCCACTATATTCCACAAAGCACGCCATTCGCGAACAAAAGACCAAGTGGGATTTTTCTTAAATGATGCAATGTCAAAGAAAACAACACTATCAAACTCCGATTGTAAATCGCAGTGCTGTAAACGCTGAGTCGCAAAGATACGGCTAATTTCAGAGACGACAGTCATCCGCGAACACAAGACCAAGTCGGACTTTTTCTCAAATGCTGCAATGTCGACTAAAACAACACTATCCAACTCCGATTGTAAATCGCAGTGTTGTAAAGGCTGAGTCACAGCTATACGACTAATTTCAGAGACGACCGACTTTCGCGAACACAAGTATAAGTCAGACTTTTTCTCAAATACAGCAATGTCGACGAAAACAACACTATCCAACTCCGATTGTCAATCGCTGCATGATGAACGCTGAGTCACAGCTATACGACTAAATTTAGATACGACCGACTTTCGCAAACACAAGACCACGTCGAACTTTTTCTCAAATGCTGCAATGTCGACTAAAACAAAACTATCCAACTCCGATTGTAAATCGCAGTATAAGATTCGCTGAGTCACAGCTATAAGACTAATTTAAGATCCGACCGAGTTTCGCGAACACAAGACCAAGTCGGACTTTTTCTGAAATGCTGCAATGTCGACTAAAACAAAACTATCCAACTCCGATTGTCAATCGCTGCATGATGAACGCTGAGTCGCAAATATACGATCTACGATATATACGAAATATACGACCTGAACTTCCTGACTCATTAATTCTGGAATCTTTGTCACCACTTGGTGACAAAGTCACCAAGTGGTGACAAATTGGTGAAATCACTTCCACTCTCTTCTCTCTTGGAGCCTCCCTGAAGAATCCTAGTCTACTTCATGTGAAATCTTTTCGTCGTTTCCTGTACATGCACATTCCTAATGAAAATGCCATCCCCTCTTCCATTCCCATCAGTTTCCAAAACATCAATTACAGAATCTTCCTTTCCTTGGGTGAGATGACCTGTTTCCATTGTAAGGAAGCAGGCCACACCAAAGGAAATTGCCCCAAGCTGAACAAAACGGTACCATTACCCAATA
>CAJPEV010003574.1:13524-29601 GCA_905338385.1 Darwinula stevensoni | reverse complement strand
AGAAAATTTCCTGAGTTGTAGTATCTATTAAATTTTCCTAAATTTTCAGGTTGAATACATAATCCATTCTTCATTAATTAAAAAAACAAATGTGTCAGAGATATGTGGGACACCCTGTGTATAGACCATCATGACTGATCGACTGACTGACTGATACTAATTCTAATTATATTCTAGATAATATGGTAGTATGAAACGTGGTACGTGGGTTACTATTAGGATGCGGAGTTTAGAAAATTTCAGAATTAGGAATTGGGACACGGGTTTTGGGGGGAAATGTTTTAAAATAACTTTTTTGGCTTTAGCCAATCGGAGAGACCTAGAAAGCTGAAACTTGGCAAAGATGTATATACTGAAACACAGAGTTCAGGAAAAATGCCATGTTTGCCGTTTACAAATAATTTACTTTTAACCCTGTCGGATCCAGCAAGACGTCGTCTCTCTGCGCATATGTCGAAAAATCGACGCCAAAACATCGAAACGACAGAACATCAACGACGAAACAATCACACGACAAAACATCGACGTGACAATACATCGACGAAATGAAACGTCGACAAGTTTATTTTTAGATTTTTTGAGATCGCTACTGTTACGGATCTTCCGAAGGGCCTTGCTGCAATCGACTATCAATCCAGGATGACTGATAGAAGTCAGGTTGAGGATGGCATATTGGCTTCAGGAAGCATTTTGGTGGTAAGCATCCGTCTACATTTTATCACTTGGTTGCAGTTCTTAATGAAAGTACCGACTTTTTCCGAATTTTATTGACACACAGTCAATAGTGAAAAGGATTTCAAACCACATCAAGAGAGGCCAAATACAAAAAATAAAGATTTAGAATGAGGTATCAGCTTTCGGCAACGATAAGGAGAATATATTGAAAAGAGAAGCCTGTCATTGCACGGATCAAATTTACACCTGGAGATTTAAATTATGTGCAATCCCACGTAAGTACTCTTTCAAGGGCCGCTGCTGATAATCCAAAACAATAGAGTTGATTCGGAGAGCGCATTGGCGATAAACTTTGCGGCTCGGAGGAGGGTCTTGTCCTGCAATATATTGCTCCATCCTGAGTTCATTCAGGCTCTGTTCCCTCTTGAGGCAATCGATAAACTTCCAGACAGAAGGATGATTAGCCCCAAGGAGCTGGCACAAGCCACGATGCCATCCCTCGACTGAATTATTTGTTCTTGGTAATCCATCTCGAGCAGCTTCATAACAGTTCCATAAGCTGACGGAGTGCAGTGGTTCTCTTCTGTGACCTCTCCTATCGGGGTGGCCAATCCAAGTGTCCTCGAAGTGATCCAAGACTGGACGCAGCAGTGCTTCATTCGTCGCGTGGTATTCAGAGTCCACTAGCTCTTCAAAGGCTGCAACAACATTTGTTTCGGGAGCGAATGCCGATGATGCTAGTTGTCGAATGTTTAGAGCAAAGTCTGGGTCTGTAGCATATTTCTCCTGGAGTCCACTGCTCCGTATCTTCCTCCAAATGCATTGACTGAAATGGAAAAAGCTTGGTGCGACGGATCGTCGACCTTTGAGTCGTACCTTCCGTGACTACCGTGAAACAAGTATCAGGGTCAGAATTGAAGCAGGATTTAAACCTGCTCTCAATGCTTTCAATTCCGAGAGCACGCGTGAATAAGTATTTTCGGTTCGGTTGGGCATCAAAGCGAAAACGGTGGGTACCACGTTGTGATACTTCACGCCATGAATGGTATAAATTTGAGCAAAGAGGGGAGGTGAGGTCTTGAATGTGCCGTCAGCATACCAGTGATCACAATTTGCCATAAAATTCAGGTTTCGCTCCGTGCTGAAAATTAAAATCCGATTTTTTCCTGAGCCGCCGTCATACAGCAGAAAGGGATCACCTGTACATGTTTTTTTGTATTCTTCAGGAATCCTTAGGTCGTCCAAACGACTTGGGGCCGGCAGTGGGGCTGTAGCTCTCTGCCTCGCCCGCTGTACAGTTCTTCTCATGGACGAAACGGACGGCAATCTGTACATGGTTTTTTGTATTCTTCAGGAATCCTTAGGTCGTTCAAACGACTTGGGGCCGGCAGTGGGGCTGTAGCTCTCTGCCTCGCCCGCTGTACAATTCTTCTCATGGACGAAACGGACGGCAAGTGCCCGCTTACTGAATCCGGCAGTCCAGCGCTTCATTTGGCGATGGTGTTATGAGTATCATCCTGCGTGTGTCTTGTTTGTTGTTTCATGTCCTCGTACACTGCCTTTGCTCTGGCTGCTGCACACTCTGGAACGTGGTTGTGATCACTTGCTTTTAGTATGTGATCTCCATCTGTAAGGCATCTGCCACGGCATTTATGACTCCAGTACTGAGTACATTTCCAAAATATCTTGCTGCCCTTCTCCTTTTCTTTGCAATATGTGAACCCAGAATGGGAAAGCAGCTCCTTCCCCTTTTGACTCTTCACAAACTCCAGTGGCATTTCAAAATTGGACTGGAGCAGATAACAACTGGGATACCAGCCGATGCAGTGGAAGCAGTCGAGAATCCGTCAACCTTAATGAGCCGTGGAAGTTCTTCACAGGACTGTCCACCGCTGCGGCCTCATAGAAAAAAAAAAGTATTTCCCTCTTGACTTTCGCATTCATGCATCTTTCATTATCCGTATGTGAGTATGCAGGAGTGTCACAGATTATGCAACGCGTTAGAGTCGTTGTGAAAGAGTTGCGAAGCAATGAAACTAGCACTACTGTAGTACAACATTGGAAAGAAATAAGTATTAACTTACAGATTGGAGTCAGAGTTGAATAACAATATGACGTTGAACTTCCTTATAGTCTTGCAGTTCGAATGAAGTCACACGAAGCCAGTCGAGTAACTGATTTGGTGCGATGTTGGGTTATCTTATATCCCAGGTCTATCCCCATCCTAATCCATCCTTGCTGGTTTGTGGTGGGCATGTAATCCTCTTACTGGAGGATGGTCACACAATGACATTAAGCCGTGTTGAGTGAAAATCTTAACTGATCTACTCAAGATCTTCCCGCTCACCTTATCAGCTACTTTGACCGAAATCCGCTTAACGGGAGAATTCCCATTGCGATCTCAAAAAAATCTGAGGGAAAATTTTGTCGTGTCGATGTTTCCTTGTTTCGATGTTTTGTCATGTCGATGTTTTACCTAGTCGATGTTTTGTCGCGTCGATGTTTTGTCGCTTCGATGTTTCGGCGTCGATGTTCTGACGTGATACCGTCTCGGCAGGCACGTTCATGCCAAGTTTCAGCTTTCCATGTCTCTCCGTTTGATTGAAGCAAACAAAAAAAAATTATTTGAAAACATTTCCCCCCAAAAGGTGTGCCCCTCAGGGCATTTACCTCCAAAGTCGGCATTTTTCTGGACTCAGCATCCCAATAGTTACTAACGTATCGAGTTCCATCGTTCCATCATATCTAGAACATTGTAGAAATTAGCGCCAGTCAATCACGATCATCTATATCAGGGGGCGGGAACCTATGGCTCATGAGTCAAATTTGGCTCACGAGCCGAAAAGTTTGGCTCATTGAGTCGTGGCTGAAAATCATGGTCATTCCTTATTTTACTCAAGTATCAAAGAATCCATGTGTCTGTTGCGAAATTCAGGAAAATTATGTTGTTTTGAAAATCTTTCGCTCATAAGCACTTAGACCAAACATAATATGGCTCACATGGTCAAAAAGGTTCCCGATCCCTCAATATATCAAGGGTGTCCAACGTGCCAGCTCGTTTTCTCTGGCCCGCGAATTGCTCTTTAACAGTTGGTTTCAGGAAATTGCTGCAAGTTTCACTTGTTCGTATTAAAAACGTGGTGTATGTGGTGTGAGATTCCAAATCGAGTCGGGGACCCCTGGTCTACTGCATAAATTGTGTGCTTTTTCGAGAAGCGGGTCTCCTTTCGTTTTCTTCGTTCCTCTTTTGGCCTCGACGGGAAAGATTTCGTCCGATTCCAAATCCAAATCTTTGCATCGGACTTGGGAAACCTCCGATTTAGAAGATTGGAATTTCGAGGATATCGTACGACGACGGGCACGAGGATCGAGAAGCCCTGCCGTGGTTTCCACGACGCCGATTTCATCAGGATCGCATAAACTTTTTTGTTGTTGCATGTTTCTATCGGGAAAACGATCGCGGTCGCGCCGGCACAACGGGCGCGGAAGTCTTCATAACCGGTTCGTAATCGAGTGATGGTCGCGACCTAAGCTGTTTTTGTGTCGACTTCGGTGCATTCGTCGCATAAAATACGACTCCTCGAACGATACGAACCGTGAACTGATGATCGCCTTCCGGACGGGACCCGGAACGGCAGGAATTTTCGGGCGTATCATCTGCCACGGGAGCGAGCCCAATGGTCGCATCCAGCGTTTCGGGCATCCTCGGCTCTCCCAGTCGTCCGTCTTCTCCCACGTCCGTCTCGAGACTCTCAGACATTCGAGACGTAGGAGTGCTTTCTCCATTGCGGCTCTCTGGCATCAGTATGGATTAAGGGTAGGAAGGGTGGGAGGGGGGGAGGGGAGGGGGGGGGGGGGCGGGGGAGGGGGGGGGGGGGGGGCCGAGGGGTAGGCCTCTTCAGTCCAAAGGAGCTTGCGGCGCATACGAAACATCCCGTTCCCATTAGCAGAGGAAAGGCAGATGGTACGAAGACGATCAAATTAATTAGACAGAATTCCCACGGCAAATGTGAAAGGGATATTAGATATACGGGTAATAAACTCGGTGCGGTTGTCGGTCTCCTAGGGGAGACTCCTCCTGGAAATCGCATTCCATTGCGGTCGAGGGCAAAGGCTGTCCCGAGTCCTGAGTTCCTCGAGGAACGGATGCCGTAGGAAGACTCTTCCGATCCTCACGAGTAGAAATAAAAAAAAAAACTGGCTCGATCTCAAACCGCTAGAGTGACTGCTGAAAAAAAGTGGGTGTCACGACAGGAAGCTCTTTTCTGATTTTTGAAGAATGAAACTTTAACGATCTCACCGAGAGAAGCACTCAACTGCGGCCCAGATGTTACATTTCGGGATCGCAGTCCACGAAGACGATGGAACTGCTCCTTTTTCTCCTCTCGCTCCTCCTGCTCCTCTTTGCCGCAGCTCCCACGCAGATCCAGGCGGATCGCACTCGTTCGGGGTCGCGTGCGGGCTTCCAACGAGGAAAGAAAGGGCCGGACTTTCTCCTCCTTCGGCTGGCATGATTTATTTATCTCCAATGAAGGCCGTGATATGAAGGTCCTTTATAGATATACTGGGGTGGCAGGTGCAACCATTTCACTTACGGTATCGACCCAGCTCTCTCTCCCGTTTCCGTGCATTCCTTTCATCACCGGCCTTTCCGAATGTCACCACAATAGCCACCCCAGACGGCACGACTTCACCGAGGACAAAGGGAAAACGGATTTTCTTATTTCTCTCTCTCTCGAGTTTGTCGCACCCACTCGTCAGCCTTTCCGGGAACAAAATTGGAAATTTCGTGGAACTTTTCAGCGGCAGACGGATTTAACTCATCTTTAGTAAAAAAAAAAAAAGGTAGGTCTCTCATATATCAAACGAATTTGATCATTTCCCAGCAGAAACTTTCAGACTGACAACTCGAATTTTTTTAAGCTGCCGTCCGTCTGGAATATATATTTCAGATGTTTCGATTATACTGCTCTTTGAGTCTTACAATCGTTATTTTAGAAATTACGGGACAGTCATGAATTCGTAATCGTTTTCATTTCCTGACGTCGACTTGAGATTCCAGCGGACAATGCTGGAATGTCGTGAAAGCATGAGAGAACGGTAGGGTTTTGTTCGTGCATGATTGACTCTGAAGGAGTCGCTCGATGACTGCGAGATGAAGATCGCGAGAAGACGGTGGTCCGGGGGAATCCGAGGGGAATCCGAGGGAAATCAGGGGGGATTCGAGGGAATTGGCTCCTTTGAAGTCACCTTCGGTCGAGTCGATGGCGTCCGGTTGAAGAAATGTGAGAATCGATGGCTGACTTTTTCCCCGTCGGAGAAAGTGAGTTCATCCTCGCAAAGATGACATTTCCCCAGCTGTCCCCTTTCCCACGAAGACCCAACATGCGTGGACCCACTGAGAACTCCGTTTCCACAGGACGTCCTTAACCCGATCCCGTTCCTCGCATTTCCTCCAGCTTTTCCGTTTCCGCGTCTGTAGCCTCGTTTTCGTCTGGAAAGGACTCACCCCAGAAAGAGAGGGAGAGAGAGAGAGCGAGGAGAGAGAGAGAGAGAGAGAGTTCATCCCACCGAAGGTAGAATCTCGTTCCATTCACTGCAGTTGTGAGAAGTGGAACCTCTGGCCATAGCCGATATGCGTCCCATCGGGGCAGTCTGACCGTTTCGTCGATCTTGCAGACCTCATCGGAGTCGCCAGTTTCTTCGAGGTCGACAACCGCAGAGTCGGCCGATTCTATCGACATAACTCCGAGAGACCGTTTTAATTCTTCGCGTGGACTCGGATCTCCCGGATGCGAAAGACCTCGAGGAATTACTGACGAGCGAGACCACCTTTCGCAATCTCTCGACTTCTCATTCGGGACTCGAACGAGAAGACTTTCCCAAATGTGTGTAATGCAACGAAATCATGGAGTGAAAAATTGGATTCCCGTGTCATCTGGGCCTGTTCTAGTGTAGACCTCATCATGAAAGATGTTCGAGCAACCCTCGGTCATTTATGGACTCGACTCACGTCGAAACCGATCGGACGCAGCAGGGAGAGTCACAGATGAAAAATGATTACGACTGTAGTGACTGACAGAACGTCGTCATGATTGCGTAGCACCGAGAAGCAGAAGACGAGAAGGCCTATAATAAATCCAACGGAACAATGAACCTCCCCCGCCTTCGTCCCCATCCATTCTCTCCTCTCTATAAAGATGGAATGGAGGGTGGGGGAATATTTTCTTGGATATACCATACAAGTAAGCCGTGTATGAGCAGATTCGTATCTTTCCTGCCATGCCGTCATGTGGAGAGTGGGGCAGTGTGCATGGAGTACCTGTATGTGCGGATCGATAAAAATGTCAATGTCATATCTATCGGCTTGGCCATCGCTGTAGGTGATATCGATCGACCGTGATCGTGAGATGGACATGCTGGAGTCTCCGAATCGCTCAATTATTGGACGCCGAAACCGATTCCGACCGTGGATGAATGCCAAATCTCATACGTATCATCGGAAGTCCAAATCCCTTTGGCACGAAACGAAATCCAGCAAACGAGGGGACGAGACGTCGGGAAAGAATCTCCGGAGAACAAGATGATCTGCGAATTCTTGTTGCATTCCGACGTGGGGCCTGTACGAAGGAGATGCGAACGAGGGGCCAATATAGAGGCTGTAGAAGCCGACATCATCATTTATCAGATGAGCATGCACTATATAAAGATTGATGACAGGGTACGGTGCTCGCTATTTCGATGCGGCCATCCCATACGAGATGAGGATTCCTCGTTCGGCAGCTTTACGCCAATAATGTCACGAAAAGGAAAAGAAGCTGCAACGTCGACGTCGACAGTCGTTTTCCTTCGAGTTTAAATTCGTCTCATCGGATCATCTCTTTCGATGATACCTTGCACGAAGCCGATAATCGACATCACCAATGACCTTGGGTCTATTTTTTTTATATATATTTTTGATATATATATATTTGTGGGTATATTTCTTTGATGGAAGTTTGAGAGCGACTGAAACCCGGAAAGAAAAAAAGGTTCCCTTGGATTTTCGGTTCCTCGTGTCTCCCCGCCAGCTCGACTGCGGCTCTCCCCGGGTTACGACATTACGACATTACATTACGACATGCTCCGTTTGTCAGACGACTTCCTGTTGCGATGGTCATGGCTCTCAAATCCCCAACTCGAGGGACACCTATTTCGCGTCACTTCCGTTGCACGATATTTCTCTTTCCCAGGGGATAGGTTCCAGCTCATTTACCCCAATGACCTAAACATTTAATCTAGAAGAAAAAAATATATAATCCCATACATCCAACAGCAAACATCTTTGTTTGACTGCTTCTTGTCTCTTCTTCCCGTCTCTCCCTACCTGAAGATCTCAGCTAAAAAAAACATGCATTTTCCTTCATTTTCTGCTTCCTTTCATTTCGCAGTTCTATCCTTTTTATGCTGTCCGTTTGTAATGTATTTTATTTGATTTCCTTCATCCTCCTAGTTAAATACTGGATTAGAGTCAGATCTCATACCCCATGGTTAAGGAATGTTACGAGTCGCAAAAAATTTGGGCAGAGGACCAAGACTCTTGGGGAAAAGATATAAGAGGAATATTAGATCGGCTAGGATTCTCGTGTGTGTGGCGTTTCGGACCGGGAGGAAACTGGTTTTTAACGGAATGCAAAAGGAGATGCATGGATATCAGCTGCCAGCAGCAACGAGCAAAAATAGAAGTTAAACCAACATTGAATATACTGCAAAGAATGAAGACCTGCCTCGGCCAGGAATAATATCTAGAAAGATACAAAGGATACAGTCGGGCTTCTGCTCTGCTAAGATTAGGGACCTGGAAGTGGCGAACAAAGTCAGGAGTAGGAGGGATTTCCGTCTGCCCTAGGTGTGAGAAGGAGAACGAACTGCACATTTTATCCGAATGTGCGGGATACGAAGATTTGAGGAGAAAATACCCTTTAACCTGGAATCAAAACGACCAAAGACGCTACGAGCAACTAAGCTACATCATGGAGAAGGAAGGACAGCTGGTGTACCTTTTGCGAGAATTTTGGTGGAAGAGGGAAGAAAAATTGATCAGTGAGAAAGAAACGGGAAACCATATGACTCCCACTTATTAATTAATTAATTTGAAAGAAGTGATTAAAAATGAATGAGGCTTTTTGAATTATGTATTATGTACAGAAGCACAGAAATAAATGTTAATGTCAATGTCAATTTCCTTCATCCTCCAGATCTTGGAATCGCAGCGAATGCGTAGAGCTCGTTCTTGTATTTTTTTTTTACTGGTTCCTCTCTCGTTTTACAATAGTCGAGATTAAAGGCAATCATCCGATAAAAGCGACACGAATTTTACACATGACCGATACGTGGTATCGGTCACTCCTCGTTAGGCAGCGTCTATAGCGTGCATAGCGACGAAAGAGTCGTATGTTTACGAACTGGTATACAAGAGGACCGAGGAATAAATAAAAGGCGCAAACTCAGGAGGGGAGGGCAGGAAGGGAGGTTTCCCTTCCCCCCTTCTCAGTCTGTACCCGGTCGGGCCGGGGGAGCATTCCACCTGTGCTCGGATATTCTCTCTTTTCTCGCCCTCCTGAATCATTTCGTAGGTCTATCTATATTCTTTGCTCGTAGGATCTCGAACCGTATCTTCGCCCGCTGGCAGACGTTCTCTTAATGGGATACCGGAACAAAAGCGTCCGTGAGCTGCGTAAAATCGGCGCAGAGGGGGAAGACCGCATGCACGGTTACATCAGACAGTGGTTGTCTTTGGCTTGCCATGTACGTGAATGGCCGATTCGGTAGACCGAGGACGATCCGATTTCCAGTGACATAACCCGATTTCGTCGATTGGAAAAAGGTTCTTGCAATTATTTCTTTGCCGATCGAAGGAATCTAAAACCTTCACCCGTGACAGGTCGCCATGTGGCACGCGTATTCGTTCAGGCTGTTTTCTTTAACGTATTTTCGTAGGAGCGCACTCAGGACTGAACATGATAGCTTGTAGAAGTTTTAACGGTAGAAACAAACTGAGACCCATCGAGAATGTACTGTCTCAAATAACGCAATTACGCTGATTCAATCATGCTGCAATCTGGATGAAGTTTCCTGAAGGGATGTGTAAGAAAGCTTCTTTTTTTCGCTCAATCATTTTGCTTCGCTTGAGTTTAACGGCGAAGCATATGCGATGGGCACAGATCGTCTTAATTAGAGAGGATAAGCTGGAACTGTTTAACCAGGAAAGCCGGAGACGCTGCAAGGACAATGCTGCATATGAACAAGATATGAACTGAAATAGCTTTTCGTGAATGTTAAATTAATTTCACAACCAAATTTTAATGGAAGCATGAATCTCTGTGAACAATAGATAAAACATCATGAAAGCTTTAAGCGACTTTCGGATATTGGTTGATTCGTCACAGATTCTCATCCAAAAGGTGAAATTCACTTGGTGGCTATTTGTGTAACGAAGACTGTGAGTGCCCCACGCTTGCTCTCGTTCATATCTACCATTGCGACTCTCCGGAGTCCATCCTCGAACTGGGGAAGTATTTTTTGCTTCTACTCCTTTGTATGGAATTGATGATGCCTTAGCGATGAGTGAAATCAAGGTCCACTGGGACATATTACCTCGAGCAGGAAGCTTCTGAGGATTAAGGAGGCATTAGGACTAAAAGGGGCTCCTCTCTTTTGCCATAATCAGAGGAAATGAGACTCCTTCTTTTTGCACGGAAGCGAATCGTGATTATCTTTATTTTATCTCTTTATCCCCTTGGTAGCAGAGTCCAGTGATACACTATATATAAATAAGGTTAAGAGTTGAAGCAGATCGATAAAGAAGGGGGGGGAAGGGAAAGATAGAGAGTGGGGTCAACGGAGTTTCATATAATATGAAGTGACTGGTCTGAGGCCACCAGTGAATCTCCAGGGCCTTGGGCTTCTCCCTTCTCCCTTCCTCCTAGTTGCGGAGTCTCTTCCGCCCTGTCCGATCCTTTCCCTCATCTCCACTGGATGATCCTCAGACCTAGACGTGCCTGCATAGCAGAGGGGACTGGAAGTAGAAGCACCTTTTCTGCCCCACCTCCTCAGCAATGCTCTTTACAATTTCTTCGACTTCACGTTAGACCAGTTTTTTTTCTAATCTCGGTATTCTATCGATGTCCTATTGGAAAGCCCGAGGCTTTAAGGCATCCACATGTGAACTGAAGCTGGGAATACGGCTTTCCGAATAAAAATATCAGAGGGTAGACTTCTTTTAAATCATTGACTTGCCAGTAATTCCAAAAAATATTGAGCATGGACTATGTCAAGTGTGGACTTTTAGCTTCTTTTTTTCACGAATCGTAACTGTACTGAGAATCTATGAGAGATCGACCCAGCCGGGAGACTACCAAGCTCATTGACTTTAAATTGAGGTGTCCGCTTGCATAATTAATTAATTAATCACCCGACGTGTAAGGTAATCGATGACAGGCTTCACTCAGCTTTGATAGGAAAGGATTTTATTCGACCTTGGAATTGGAGATCATCGATAAAGAGAAACTCACCTCTTAATCACGTGCTCCCAAATGGGGTCAAGCAAAAAAGGCAGATAAGGTTTTCATTTCCGGTCTAAAATATTCCTCTACTTCTGTTTTATTCCTTCACCTTGCGATAAGTACTGTATATCTAAAGTGTTAGAGGCTAGGAACAGTGTTTCGAGAAGAGGAAGTTCCGAGGATTTTTCTTTTTTACTTTTCTCCCTCCCCCCAGCCCTTTATCCGGCCTACAATCTTATCCAATTAGACCAGTCTTGTGGGCAGGGCGACTGGATTGGCCTTATAGAGAAAGCGCCTTCCGGCTCATTCTCTCTCCCTTTCCGCATGACCCATTCCTCCCCAATATCATATCGTTGCTGATCCGTTAAGTCAATCCCGACCCAAAGAGAGAACACGAATGCGAAGTATCGTGTATGTGTCGCTGTGGCCGGGGTTTATGGAGGGGCTGTGCCGTACTATCGGTCGATGCGACCAGTTGCGTCACTGTTAGTGAAAGACACCACGAGGGTCATTCCAAAAGTTGTGATTATTGCTTTTTTTATGCGATCACGAGTGAGAATGAAAATCTCGCAACACTGGCACGTATTTCCATCGCCCTTACTGAAAAAAAAGCTTGCCATCAGCAGTACGATCCTCCCACGTGTACTGCACTAGCAGTGCTCGCACAAGCACTAGCACAAGCTTCGCACAAGCTTCCGTCACTAGCAGTGACGGAAGTACTGACTATGCAACCGAGTTTCTCGATTGAAGACATTCGAAGGGTTGTGTAATTTCTCGCGACCGTCAGCGAAGTTTCCAGTTTTCTCTCGACTGCGACCGTGCGCTTTGCATCTCGCACGCCTATCGCGAAGCACACGAAGGAAATCCGACAGCCTTTTAAAATCTGAGAGCTCGTGGGGCTGTCATTCTGGTCCTTTGCCTTTTTCGGAGCCGGATCCGCTCGACGAATAGGTCCCGTCATCATATGGAAGGATTGGCTAAAAGGGGTAATTTGTCATAAATATGAATAACGTTGAGGTCTTCCATGAATGTATTTTCCGGTCGTGTGCGTATCGTATCGTGGAGATTCAATAGTAAAGATTGGCATGATCAGCCGATAAAGTCATTCTCGGTTTCGAAATTTGTAAGTAAAGCCGCTCAATCGATACCTGCCTCGAACGGCTCCATCGCGCATTACTGCGACCGAATGAGAGGGTCCAGCGCGTGTCACTGACTGACTGTCGCAATAGTCGTGATGCACTCTTCGCAGTTGGTGTGCATGGATCTTAAGTAGGAAGCGGACAGACAAGAAACTAAAGTCTCCTGCATATTGCAAAAACTTTTGTCCAAAAGTACTGCTGGGTTCTAATGCTATTTTAAGATCGTGATGATCACGATAATAGCGCTCATCGGCTCTACGATATTAGATATGCAGACGATCACTGAATCCGATTATATAAATGTGATACGGGAAGCAGATATCGCAGTCCGTCCCCGCCGTTTCTCGATGAGTGAACCCACCGCAAAGAGAAATGCTAAATTGTTTTCACCGAGGCAGGGCACAGCTCTTCTTAAACGTTCATCTGTCCCATTCCTTCAGAAATAAGTGAAGATATCATCGACCGTCACTATCGTTTAAATGCATCATAGAAGTATCTAGTTCGTTCTGTCTCACGAAAGCGACTCCACGGCATCGACGATCGACTATCGCGAGATGAAGTATCACGGGGTATCAGTAGAGAGGACGTATGCGTCGCGGTGTGGAGGGCTGCCTTGCCTCTCGTTCCCGGTGTGAAGGGCTGCCTTGCCTCTCGTTCCCGGTGGAGAGGGCTGCCTTTCCTCTCGTTCCCGTGGTCCCCAGTGGCTTCATTCAACTTGCATCACGCAATTTCCCCACAAGAATGTGGAAGATCCGACTCAAAAGAGGAGATTCGAGTCCTGCTGTCGAGAGCAAGTCCCACGCAAAAGTTGGTCATTAACATTAAATAGTGGGGAGAATATCCAGAGGAAACACACAAACGTACAGACGACATGAACGTTTTCGATGGGTGGAGGAAAGGCCGCTGCGCAACCATCGAAAAGCATAAGATGGGGGAGGAAGGGGGCGGAAGGGGGCGGAAGGGTATGAAAGGGGGTGACTCACTGGAGGAAAAACAGCTGCTTTCCAGAGAAAAGGGTTCCGAGGAACGAGGGACAAGGACTTCCCACTGCAGAGGCTCATGCGAATAGGATCATCGAATGACGAATCGGTCGATCCGCACGACAAGAAAAGGAGGCTCAGAGGGCTCAGAGCAGACGAACAGAAGGGGTGGGCCCTTTTGAGAAGAGAAGAGTTGGGGCAAGGAGTCCGATACTTAGATATCTTGATACGGAGGGGGGGGGGGGGGGGGGGGGGGGGGGGGAGGGGNGGGGGGGGGGGGGGGGGGGGGAGGGCTGATAGTGGAAGATATTAAGTGATAACAAATTTCGTTCTACGAACAGAGCCGATCGCTTGAAGGCTGTTTCAGGCCAGCTTGTCCAGTATATATTATTTTGTCCTCTTTTTTTCTATGGCTGATCTCAAGAGGGTTAATCGGATTTAAGAAAATCACTTCACGCTTGAATCCCCCGATACCAAGGACTCGGCGGGAAATGAATCTGCGCCCTATTGCGGCTTGGCCTCTCGGACGGCAGACGGAGAGACAGATAACCGTCTTTATTGGCTGTGGCGATTCTTTTGCCGAGGCGGGCACTTGTCAAGGGGCCAAAAGAGATCCAACGGGTTAATAGTATCCCAGTAAATCTTTCTGAAAAACATCATTCCTCCAAAGTAAATATTGATTACCCAAGGCGAAAGCGCGTGGATTTACCTTGGATAGCGCAAAAACTTAAATAGAATGCAGGCCTCGAAACCCTCAGGCGGAAATGAAATTAATGAAGAAATCAGCAAGAAATAAGGACCCGGTGGAAGGATATCCGGGCAAAAAGGTCTCGAACGACATGCCCCCTGACATTTCGTCCCAAGCGAGTAATTGGACAAGCGGCCTCTGCTATAAAACGGTATAATAGCAACCGTTATAAATAAATAATGACAGTAAAAACTGTACTATTTACAAGAGACATCTCCAAAGCCCTTATTTTTGCTATAATTATAATATATAAAACATTTAAATATTGCCACTGTTTCACAAACATTTATTAACGTTACTATCCAATCGTATCTTATTTTGAACCACTTAGTGACATTTCTCATTTAGGACCAAAACGCTTGGGACGATCATGTCCTAGATTCCTGGGAACAGGGCTTAAAGTCTCACAATGAAGGGAAGCTAGGGTGCAATGTCGCTCGTGCCGATGCCATACTAGCGGTTGCTTTCATTCGAAGGAGAAACGTGGAAGACCGACCGAGATGATGCTATCGCTGCGGGGGCCGCAATAGAGTCGCTAACGAGCAGCCAGGTCGAGAGTCCTCTCGCCCGATCGTCCTTTTAATCATTTCCGCGACAGGTGAAGCGGAGCCTGATATCGAGGTTTCGAGTTCCTCGAGACCGATAAGGACTGGTCGAACTCTGTCTAAATCGATGCACCCTTTCAAAATAATGGATCGAGACCGATCGATTTATATCGATCGTCGCCAATCGCTCTTCTAAAAATCGAACTCGGCAGTTTAGCACGAGTTTTCCCAACTTGTGCGCAGTAGAATATTCGAAGAGTTCCCGAAGACCTTTCATGCTAGGTGATTCGAGAAGAGGGTATTGCAGGAAATTGCCTTCCTCCGAGAGACAGAGGAGTACTCGAAGGTCCCTTGTCCAAATGTTCGCCCTTCGAAAGGTAAAGAAAGAGAAGACGAGGAGAATGAGAGAAAGAAGGACGAGACAAAACTTTTCGGAAAAAAAGACGTTCGAAAGACGAAGGCCTGAAGATCCCTCTCTTTTCACCATTTTTCATTTCATTTTGACCCCCGGAGGCGAGATGGGGACGAGAGGATGAAGATATTGGATTTTTCTCTTCCCGAGCGATCGAGATAGAGAAATGGGGGAAGAAGGCAAATTCTTTCTTCTTTTCTTCTACCCAAGGAGAGAATAAAGATCCGAGTCCTGATATTATGGCCGGGGAGTGGAAGGAGATTCTTCTCCAACATTCTCTTTATCTCTCATTCTTCTCTCGTCTTCTCTTTTCCCCCCCGTTTCTCTCTTGAAACAGAGAAGCATTCAAATCGGGGATCATCCCCGTGTCTGGTCCTGCAACACTAATGCGAGAACGAGGAATGTCCCATATTATCAGCTGGGGGAACATGTCTCATCTCGTCTTCATCCCTCCAGATCTGCCCCGCGATATTTTGCCACATTCCGACGCTTATCATGAGATTCACGTAGTTTTTCTCGGCTCATGCCGCATCTCTCGAACTCGGAAGTTGTGAAAATGACTGGCACCCGGACACGGGGGGAAAGAGAGATGAGTGACTCGCTATTGCAAATTGAAGTCGTGATGGCTTGCTTCTGATCCCCAATTTTCTTCTTTTTCTTTTTCTCTCAATAATCGAGTTTTGAAATTTCGTATAACGTAAGGAATATGAGCCAAACTTGATGGAATTCAGAGCAAATCAGGACAGAGAGGATTCTCATGACATGTCGAGATACGATACAAAGGCAAAAGGTAGAAGCGGGTTCTTTGTCTCGTCAAAGAACGATGAGACGGATTGAGATTCACTCGTCACTGTCGATGGCCGTATTGAACTCGGCTCATCGCCGAACTCAGAAAATTTTCACTTTCTCCTCCGTTTACCGGAGGACTGAAAGCAAACCGGCATTGTTGAGACGATAATCTCGAAACGATTTCGGACGGTAAAACAAAAAACCACGATGAGAGAAGTGGGGGGGGGGGGGGGGGGGGGGGGGGG
>CAJPEV010003574.1:0-13515 GCA_905338385.1 Darwinula stevensoni | reverse complement strand
AGGGGGGGGTGGGGGGGGGGGGGGGGGGGGGGGGGGGTCATCGCGTCCCACACAGGCTGCCGCTGGAATGCTAACGAGACGACGGGCGAATAGAATCGGCCGTGATTCCTGCACCCTCCAGTTGTGTCACCCTCTGGTGTGGAAGTCATCACGTTTCCCCTCGTAAATTCCTCCATCGGCTGTCGGTCCCGCACTCGCGATCGATGGCAGGAAGGAAGCGGGCGGCTCTTCATTTGCGGCGTCCCTCTATCACCCGAGGATGGCACGGTGCATCGGTGCATCTTGCGACAATAGGGCTTCGGCATTATCTAGAGTAAGCAGGGTCTTTGCAGAGAACTCATCTCGGGTTCCGAATCGATACCGCGTGCGTTTGCATCAGAGCCGTCGCCGATGCGTTGTTAATCGAAACCATTCCAGCGGAAATCCATGGACATCACACATGGATTATTCGCTTTTCTTTCCATGTTGAGACAGGCCCACGCATTATTTTCTTTGCCTGGAGCGATCGGATTATTTCATTTGGAAGCTTATGCCATCGTATTGATTATTGTAATTGGCGGCAGGAAGCCGGATTTTCCCCCTCTTTTTTTGCCTTCCGTATACGGCTCGAGCACAAAGTGCACGAACTATTAATTTTTTGGTATCCTTGCTTTCAGAAGTTAAGTGCTTTCGAATGTCCGCCCCGCACGAATCATTCCTGCGGTAGATATGAATCCACGCCAGGAAATTTCGAGAAGAGATGACCGTGAAGATTTATATAATTTATTCTTCCGTTTCGGCGCATGGGGAAAGGACGGAGATCGCAGTCCCGGTACATCGACGGGCCGCCATTTGGGAGCCTCGGAACGTCGGCACGTCTTTGTCGTCGTTCTTGCGGGCGACCCGAGTCGAGAGCAGCTGTGGCATGCAAATAAATCGATTGAAAGCGAAAGGGGAACGTGCGATAAGATAAACGTTAAATATAGAGAGGAATATGCTCAGCCAGGAAGGCACGCATGCCCGGGAATCCCCGGAGTCGGTCGCAGAATGCGGCCGCAAAGTGTTCGTGCGTCTGCGCGAATTCACGCCGCCCATCCCCCACGACTACGCAGTTCGTAACGATTCTCAGAAATAGGTGATGGGTTCCCGATTCGAATGGGTGGGACGAAAGAAAAAGGAGAAAATGGGAACGTAGTCATCGAACGAGTGAGAGATAGAGATGGGAATCTCTGACATTATCCTCATCGAATTCGAGGAAATTCAATTGAATAGATTCCCTCTCGGAACCTGCCAAGACTGCCATTTCTTTCCCCGTTTCGATCGCAGTCGATGCTTTCCAGATTTCCTGCGGTCGACGTCGATCATCGTCGACCGCATCGTGGGGGTGTTGAATCTACCCATTCAGGTTATTATCGCAGCAAGCCATCGACTCCCCAGTCCTATTCATGTCGGGCATTATTCCCCAGTCACGTGCGATCTTTCCGCGACCGTGTAATGGGAATGCCTAGGGAAGCCCATTCACGAAGGTATCATCATACAAAATGTACTCGCAGGAACAAGACCCTCTCCCCCCCCCCCCCGCTCTTTGACCGACCCCAACGGATTCCGCTGCATTCATGTGAATGCGGAATTATTCATCTGCGGAGAGATGAATGATGGCGGTTTTCCGTGTAGACCCCCCTTTTCGCATAAGTAATGATCTTACACTGAACGAGCGATTAACAGTGACAAGTCTTGCATTTTTCAACAGGTGCGAATAATAAGAAAGATAATAGACGATACGGTGCCATGTTTCCATCGACCAAGCCGATGATCATGGCGTGCTTCGGTGTCGTGTCTGCTCCCTAACCGATCCCTGCCTTTTTTTTCAATCGTGCACACTCGACCCCCTGCAACCACCTTCTCATCTCGAGTCATCTTCGATAAGAAGTCACCGATTTTTTTTTGCTTTCACTCCGGGAGCGATGCGAATGAACAGTGTGTTGATACCTGTGGCCGGATGGTTTCTCGCCCTCGGATACTCGGCCCTCGTCTCCGACCGGCAATCTGAAAACGGTGAGCGAATCGACCATTTCCATTCGGTATCGCGTGGAAGAAATGCGAACGGTCGTATCGGTTTCTCTTCTTTTTTAAGGATGTTTAACGTGAGACCGAACGATCGTCGATTCGAAACCCATGCGATTTACGGGCACATCGTCGAGTTTATACGATACCGAAGCCTTAAAATGCGGGAAACGAGGGAAACCGACTCGCACCTGCGACGTCGACGAACCCGACGAACCCTCCCGATTGTTCAGAAAATATCCGACCGATTCCGTGGAATGGATGAAAATATCCACTGATTCCGTCGAATGTGAAAGCCCGGCAGCTACGTATTCGACGCAATCTTCATCTAATAGCAGAACGATGATGACCTCCCCAACCCAACATTAACGTTTCCCAAGGGACAAAGGTCACATTACCTATGTATGCTTCCACGAGGACGCCGACTCCGGGAGCGACGATTTGTTGCCATGCCGACCTCTATAGGATTTCCTCGTAAATACGAGTCGATCCCACCCGCAAAGAAAATGCCATCCCTCGTCCGTGACAAGCGACATCCCACCGGAGGAAGAGGCTTTCTAAAAGAAGATAACAACGTTCCAAGCGTCTCTCTCCGTGGGTTTCTAATCAGGCCCGAGTGGATAGCCCAAGCCAAGAAGAACGTGCTTCGGAATCCGCACAATTTCGTTATTCAATCAGCTGCCGACGTCGAAGAGATTGCAGCACGAAGATCGACGCGGGAAGTTCTCGTTTCGAAGCGTCGATTCGTGCTCGAAGCCATCCAAAGGCTCTTGCGACTCCGAGAATCTTTAAAAAAGGATCCGGTGAGCTTTCGGTATCCGTTTTAGTTTCCCCAACGGCATGGGCGATGACGTCTCATCTCCTTTAAACCTGGCGCGATGCCATTCGACGTTTCGCCGCATCTTTTCTCCATGGTCTTCTCGGCCTCGCTCTCGGGCTCGACGACGGAAATACTCTTAGGAGACATTTCATCCAAACCGGTTCGCCGTTTCCCTCATAAATTACTCTGAAATATGCCTTAGAATGGAACGGTTTATCTGTTTTTAAATCTGAGATCTCATTCCTCCCGTCTCCGTGATCGATGCATCGCGTCGAATGGCCCAGAATGCGCTGGGAAGAGGTTCTCCCTCTCTTAGCTCGCGTCAGTTGCAGAACTCCAGAAGACCAGGAAGAACGGCGAAGAAAGTCCGTGCACTTCTTAAAACTTCGAAACGCTTTCTTTAAAAATCTTTTCATCTCGGCTCGGGAGACGAGGGTCGGGAGCCACGAACTCCCCCCACTTCGTCGCTCTCGCTGCCGTCACTGCTTTCCCAGACCGTTGGGCCGAAGAACTCGTGATCTACAGGGTGGCCCATCGTTCGCCGAGTCCTGCGGGACATCTGTCGCAGCATCCATCACGCTTTCTCTGACACTCTCTTTAGATCACGAACGCTCGGGCGACGTCGCTCTGCAAGTCCCTCTTTCGCATAGCCCCATTGGCTGTTATCACACGTCGAGAGGTTTGGGCTTCTTGCAGACAACAACTGCCAACTCCCAACCCAGCGGTTAGAGAAAAATTAACCTTTGAGGAGTGAGTTTTGGAGGAGGCTTTTCCATAATAGCGTAGTTTGATGTTTCAGAGACAGAATCCAGGATAAAACCTTTTTGTTTATTTTTAAAACATGGTCCGAAGTATGCTTAGAAAGGTTCAGTTGCAAAATTTGCTTAGATTTATTGGAATTTGATCGAATTAAAATATTAGGTTAAATTTAAATTTTAAGCGTTTCACAAGATGAATTTTATAGTGACTGTACTAATCTAAGCCAATTTTAACCCTAATTCTGTAATAATTGCTGAAGTAGACACGCAAAACCTTACCATCCACCATTTTCAACTACTATTTCCCCACAATTCTGCCCAATGAAAACACATTGCCCATGTCTTGTTTTCAAATGCAAGTAAAAATGATGGCTGAAGGATCGTTTTCAGCCATACCCGCCAGGTATTTAGATCATCTTGAAATCCTTATTAAATTTTATCTCATCTAGATCCCATATTGTTCATCCCATAACCTCCTTCCCTACGAACAATGTAAACCCAACGTTGTGAAATTACTTTTAATCCCTCCCTTGGCTTGTTGTAATTGTCGTACGTTTGCTTTCTTCTCGACGCCATGGCTGCTAACAGCTCACCGATCACCTATACCCTGTGTAAATAATAAAGGCATTTCGTCACCTAAATGGAGGCCTAGCGTTACTCATTGAAATTCCTTGACTCGCAGATAGATAGCAGAAGCTGCCGTGGTCGTCTTAAACCGAACCGTAAATATACGGGCATGCTCTCCAAAAGGTTGAGGAAGGAACGAAAAGCTGTTTGCACGGTGCAACACATTCATCCGGTCTGGGACTTCTGGGCCATCCTGCACAGATATAGTGAGCCTTCCTTTTAAAGAAATGGTTTACCTAACTGATTAAATATATCGTGTCTTTCTCATGCCAAAGTTCATCAAGTCCTCCATCAAATTTCCATGTTTCATCTTACCCATCTACGTTCATCATATCCGAGATACTCGCTCCACGGCCCCGAGAAGAATTCCAGGAAGTCTCGCTAATGGACCGGATCTTCCCGGATCGTTTCTTTTCTTGGCATTTTTCGAAAGGAGGCGAAACGAGCCACTTTTTATCCCCGGCCGATTCTTCGTCGATTGAGATTTTTTTTGCCATCGCGCAACCCGTTCGATCGGGTTCTCGTTCGACGTCGATGGAAACCGCGGTCCCCGCCGTGCGATCTCGAAAATGCCGCCGCGAGAGAGAAAAAGTGGAAAGAAGCCCGGCGTTAATACCGTGGGATAACTTTCCTAATCTTGGGTGGGATCCCACACGCAATATCCCTCTTGTTGCCCAACAGGAGTGCATAAGGGATGAAGGAAACAGAGAAGGTGGCCGGGGAAAGTCCATTCTCCTTCATTAACTATGAATGGAGATGCATGGGGGAGATAGGGTTTAATAGACCTGCTCCTTTCCGATCCTGGCCTAATCGATCCTTCACCCATAATGACCCGATATATTCTCTTTGGTTTCTCCTGCACGCGATGTATGCCTAATCTCGGGAATCTGTTGATAGGGAGGCCCACCCCCCTCCCCCCCTCCCCCCTCCCCCGAGTCCCTCATTTTCTTTCCGATAATCCCTTCATCCGGGCCTTTATGCCCTTTTCTCGAAGCGGCAGACCCTCTCGGAATCGGGTATCGACCGCAATCGTCTCGGTCTATTGCGGGGGAATCCCTCCAGGGGGTGGTGGAATGGGGGTCGGCAACAAAAGCGACATACAGTATAATTGCATAATAAAAGCGGAAACTCGACGAGTCAGAGATGCGTTATTATTCGAGCTTAGAAACTGCGTGCAACGTGGAAAGCTTCGCGTACAACTCTGTGTAAACGTGAGAAATACGAGGAAGTCGAAGACAATTAAAAAAGGTGAATCCTCGATTTTGAAATTCTATAGTATAATGCCCGATAAAAGTGTAGAGAGTAAGGCCTCAAGCCATGAATTCGCAAAAAGTAACATCGAACAGTAAGGAAATTGCAAGATGGGCTACAGTTTCCGTTGGATTTTCCGGTGTGAAAACGTCGAGCCGCACGGAATCATTTAATTTGGACGGCTGCGAGAAACGCGGAGCTTTCGCGTCTTCTCGGATCGACCTTGATTTTTCCGTCGAGAGCCCCTTCCTTGCATCCATTGAGAGGACAAATCGCGAAAGGAGAAAAGCGGCTGTCAAGAAGAAACACGCGTGAACGGAATGCACATCCTCGGGAAAGAGAGAGAGAACGGAAAGAGGAAAGAGGAAAGGGAAGAGGACAAGGAATTTCCGAGGGGAAGAAAGGCGAAACGGGGGAAGAGGGCGATATGATGGATTGGGCGGAGGCAGGAATGGAGAGAGGGAGATAGAAAACAATGCTAGGCTGATGGCCGAAAGGGATCATCCTCCTCTTTCCCCTTTATATAATATTGTCTACTAGTTTTTCTTTCCTTTTTCTCCCCCTCTTTCTCTTTACCATTTCTTGTTTCCGTTTCCCTCGTCCCGTCGTCATTGAGCAATCGATCTCTCTTGACAGCACGGGCGTCCCTCCAAAAAAAAAAACCAAAAAACTCCTGGATGACCACCAATCTCGCCCTTTTCAATTTGGACTCGAAGAAACAGGGAAAAAGATATATCGACCGGACACTGCGGAAGCTCATAATGGGGTGAAGCGTTAAATTGGATTCAGCTGCACTTGTTGGAGGTCCCCCCCCCCCCNCGATTAGGCCAGGATCGGAAAGGAGCAGGTCTATTAAACCCTATCTCCCCCGTGGCTAATTATTGGATTTCGGCACCCTATTGAATATTCATCGAGGCTCCGTCACCTCATTAACATGAAACGTCACTTTCTCCCCCCGAGACTTCTTTCTCTTCCTTCCTATAAGACTTTTGCCCTCGTAGGAAGGGAAGGATTTTCGCTCGCGAGAGGATCCATGCATAATTTACAGAGCCTTTTTCTTTTTCCTAGAGTGTCGGGATTCCAATAGGAGTTTCAAAGGTCAAAAGAGCGGAGAAAGCGCAGAGGAACTGGAAGGAGAGATTTTATGCATCGATCGACCTTGCACACACAAGGAGGTTGTTAGCATATTTTTTCAGGAAGGAAGGGAATATGCAATTCGCCGACAACACATAAAAAGGAGCCACGTCTTCGTCCCGCATTCCCATCACGTCTCGTCTTTCTCTTCATTGCCCTTCGCAGACTCTTCCTAAATTATAGACCTTCGACTTGGTCAAAAAAAAAAAAAATTAGATGCTCTGCCATTTCCATGATGCATCTCCCTCTGTGGGTCCATGAGCTGCTTTGCAAGGAGGTTCCCTGCCCATTCTTTTCTGCCCTTTAACACGTTCACTGCTTTACGAGTCACCGGTGACTCGTAAAGCTTATCTGCCGTACCGCTAGGCATTTTGGTCCCGCAGTGAACGTGTTCTTATTTATCATGATTAATTCTGCATATAGAGTGATCAAATTCGGTAGCTCGAAGGAAAGCGTGGGATTCATTACTCATTATCGTTGCTTGCGTGAGATGCTCGAATTGACGACCACCGACGTTAATATCGTCCCGATGTCGCGTTGGTAAACAGTTACTTACTTTTAGCTCACCCTGAAAAGCGAAAAATCTTGGCCTGCTAAAATAAATTCCCACAGTAGCCTATTCAACACAAAAACGTCGGGTCAACATTGAGAGAGAATTAATTATTCAACGCCGCAATGTTGCCACAACGGTGTGTAAAAGGCGGATTCAATGTTGACACAATGTTGAAATGAAACGCAGCTATGCGTTGAAAATACGTTCATACGCTGTGACAGCTTGGAATCGCCAACGTCTGGGCATCACAAACTCCCATTCCCGAACTTCAACTAGCGCTATTATTGATTTGAGCTTCGATGTACTCCAGTGAGTACTGTCGTCCCACTTGAGGTCGTGACTTCCGCAGAGTCAGAGTCGAGTACTTGAATGATAAAACTGATGCCGTCCAGCAGAGGAGTACCGCGTCGGGCATCATCTCAAAATTCGTCTTCTTCACAGGAAAAAATAGCCCGACGCATCCTCGCATTCTGATTAACACGCTCTGGCATTTTGAAAGGAGATACGAGGATCATATGTCACTCAATGCCCCTTATAGCGACGTAAAAAAATCGAGGATGTCTGATCGGACCTCCTTCCCCCCCCCCCCCGGCCAAGACTACCCGGAGTCTCCTCTTGCCGGGTTACCTCCTTCAACTATCTAGAAATTCCAAAGTGTAAGTGGGAAAAGTTGTATGTGGGAAAAGATCGGGTGCTCGATGAAAAATACATGGGACTGTATTGTTCCAGGGCACCAGGGGGATCAGCAGTCAAGCGCCATCTAGCGTCGATTGGTCGACCTACTCTCTGTAGAGATACTGTGGATAACTCCATGCTAAAGCACCGTTGAGACTATGATAAAGCCAAACGATTTTGCACTTAATAGCTTCCAAACGACTACGCTGATCCATGAGCCTCTATATGATGCATATTCGGTTTAATTACGAATAGCTAATGAAGAATTTCTTTAATGTAGATTCTTCGCTGAATCCTTGACTCGAACCACGTCTCGACATTTGAACCTTTTGTGCAATGTTGACACCACGTCGTTGCGCCGAACGGGAACCCATAGCGAAGCGAAACCTAAGATCGACCCGAAGCACGTCGCCCATTACGCCAGATCGACAGATCTCGGCAGAACGGCGGACGACTGGGACTCGGAGGCGCGATCGCCGACGATCCGCTCGTGCTCCGCGAGTTTCGGCCGAGCGGAGCCAGACTTCATCAAGCAAAGTGTCAAATATGAGCAGACGGGAACGGAACGGAAGTGGAAGGGAATTCATTCTATTTGCCATGGCCGACCGAGCAGGAAATTGTCATCACGGTCATCTGAGCTCGAGCGACTTGCTCCCATATTACGAGATACACTTAGTTCTTACGGTCTAAGACAAATACTTCGATGTTTCTCTCTCTTTCTCTCTCTCTCTCACTATCTCTCTTTCTCTCTTTCTCTCCCCCTCGACACGATCGAAGAAAAAAGGACGAAGGGAGAGAATTGAACTCCATGGAAAAAATCTCTTTTTTGCCGCGACAAGACTGATTGCAAGCGCTTTCGATCCATGATATTTCCGGTGCCTTCCAGGAACACTCCCCAAATTTCGATGGAATCATGCAAGAATTAATTTAGATACGACCCCAGGCGACAAAGGAAAGAAAGAGGAAATTCATTTCCCCGATGAAATGGGAAAAAATTTCCATGACAAGTCCCGTCATACCCTTTCAATTATCAAAACGAAAAAAAAGAAGAAAAGCTAGACCTTCCCTCGTCCTTGCATTTGACGACGTTGTTTGATTCGTCTCCCATTCCGCCGAAGGGCCGAGAGTTGATGGGATCCATTAATCCAGTGGTCCGGAAAAAAGCCCAGATGGCGCCCATTACGTTTTGTTTTAGTGCAAAGTGTTTCACATCGAGCTTGAAATCTTTGTCGCGGGCATCATCCTGCAGTGGACAAAAATTGATATTGCAATGGATTTTATGGACGAATCCGCCCCTTAGCTCGTGACTTATAGAGCCCCGAATTACCCTGCATGAGCGATGCAGGGTAATTCGGGGCTCTATAAGTCACGAGCTAAGGGGCGGGGGGGGGAAAAAAAACTAGATTTGATGGAGGGGAAAGAGAGAAGAGTGTAAAGTTGCCTTGCATACTTCCATGGAAGGTGGGGAGAAGTTGGATTTTCTTCTTCTCGTCTGATTCCCTCACCCCGAAGGGAATTCCCATATGAATCAGGGCGAGAACTTTCTCTTTCGCTGCCCCGAGCACATAAACACGCATTGGCCTCCTCGGAGAAAAACCAACACGCTAATGATTCGCCGAGGCTCCTCGACTTTCCCAAACGAAAGGCGCGCTTCGCATTTCCAACTGGGAGATTTCGGTTATTTTTGTCACAATTCAAATTGCTCGTGCTGCATATTCTCGGAATTAAATTTGCAAAGAGTTCTTGCGACAAGGAAATGTACTTAGGATCTTCCTTCAATCTTCAACTTGCAGAGCACCCATGCTAAAGTTTCAATTATTTAAATTTCTGAATTAATGCAGCCATCAAGCCCCCTTTCTCCAGGAACACCGTCGTTTTCGGGGAAAAGAATGGTGTTTTTAGCGTTCTCGTGCTGGTACAGATCTTTTCCGAGAATCATCAATCTTTCTGTTTCTCTCTTAAAGGACATTACTCGTCCCTTCCTCATGCCCATGGAAATTGAAGAGCCTCTTGCCCCTTCTCCACTCATTACGTCCGCTCGGTTTGTCCTCCGACGAGGCAGACGTGACCTTTTTTTTTTACTGAATGTCCGGGGTCGGCCGTCGTGCATGCACTGGGATTCCGTCGAATCGGGAGTTCGCTGGGAAAGCTCTCAGATTGATCTGATTTTCTTTCCATATTGTCTTCCGCCTTTACTGGAACATGATAAACCCTGAAGTAATGGAAAATAAACACGAATGTGGAAAGGATTGAAGAATGGTCGTAGGAAATAAAAAGGCAAATACACACGCAGATAGATTATTGCATCGGAACAAAGCAGAACGTGCAACCTAAAAATGATTTGAACGTGACACGCGTTTCCCAAACTCCCGATCGGAATTTGGAACCGGAGGAAGTGTCGGATGACGATGGGCTGGGACGTCAGGGGGAAGGGGTCCCACACCTGTAGGCTGTGCACGTTGGGATCCTAGGCGGACGAGAACTCGGTAGTGCTGGAAGCAGGGCTGGAGGATCGCTTCTCAGACGGGAGGCTCAGAAATGGAAAGGCTTTCTGGGTGAAGGCCTCGTTTCTGGGAAGAGGGACGAAGGCTGCCGAAGCCGATTCGGGCACGGTGCATCGCGGGGCGTTTGGAAGCGAGGGCAAGACGCAGATGGATTAACTCGAACGGAAAGACGACAGGTGAATAGAGGGAAGGGGCCGAGGCCGGTTTCTCATCGGGTCGATACGATGAGCTTCACCGAGGGACAAAGGAAGACAGACGCGGAGATGCAGGCCCGACTCGATGGCTCGTTCCAACTCCGAAGAGTGAATAGGAACGACGCCCACAGGAATAGGGTCGAAAGGGACGTGCGTCAACTCCGAATGACGCCGATACAAAATAACATAATGGAACGATGTCGAGACACAATACCGTCGGGATGGAAGGGTATCGACTGGAATAAATTAGATCTGAGGTGTTTCGAGCGTCGACTCGGAATCACCGCAGTTTAATCAAAGACAGGAATGGACGGAAACGAAGAGGCTCGGCTGGAGCATATCTAGAATCGCGCCGACACGGAATCACGTCGGCAATACTTGGAAAACGCTGGAGTGCTGTAGATCGAGTACCCTTGAGAAAGTAGCGAAAAAAGGCAGTGGTATTCGAGGAATCACATAGGTGGCTTCAGCCACAGATGGGAGTCACAGCCTCCTCAAATGACTCGGAAAGTGATTTTTGATTCCAGATCATTGCTGCCCCCTGATTGATAAATAGTAGCACGTTTAGAAGTGCCACCATGATCTGTCGGCCGTTGCAACGACCCCTCAGAGAAAGATGATCAGCTCGATCAGCGATCGACAGCACGATCCTTGCTCTGCTTATTTTTTTCTTTCGTTATGACCGAAGGCTTAGAGTTTTTTTTTTTTCCCGATTCCCACTTCTTAAAAAGGGGGGACTTGATGTCATCGTCACTCAATTCAGGGGAGTTTTTGAGTCGCCCATTTTTGAAAGGACGGCGTCATGGAACGTGTGACGCCATCGATGCCGCCACCGGCAGTTCTAAAAGGCGCGAAAACCCTCGACACGTCGGGGCTCGTCCAGCCGTTGACCCAGGATCGCGATGGAAAAATCCACCAATGAGAAGTCACCGGAGTCACGCAAACCTCGACACAACGTCGCGTGATTCCTTTGAGTCTGGCCCCAGTCGACGCAGGTTCGGCGAATGATTTACTCCGTGCTTGCCGAAGTTGGTGCCTAATCTCATCACGTTGCTACCCCTACCGAACGAGATAACGTAAACCTTCGTGCCATAAAAACGGTATTTATTCTCTTTCCGCGATCGAAACACGAGCTTCGGGAATAACAAGGCAACTTCTTTCGCGATGGCCTGCAACGTCTTTAGCTTCTCTCCATCGATGTAGCGAAGACTTCCTGTCTCTTGCCTCGGCTCGATCGAAAGCCTAGAGATTCTTCGTGCGAGCCGATTCAATTTTGGTCGTCGAAAACGAGTGGACGATGCATTACATTTGGATATCGGAGGATTTTCGGGCGTATCAGATTCCGCAATAGTTATGTATTATTGCGTCGATGATTTCATCAGATCGGACGTACTCTTATGAGATCCGCCGTAGGTGCATCCCCTACCCTTCCATTCCCCGTTCCATTTATGAAATGGCCAAAATGGCTTTCAAAAATCTACTTTAAAAAATCGAAAACGATCATCGTATTGCTAATTTCAGAATTTGATGCATATTTACGAGCATGGCTGATGAAGGGGAAGCACATCGGTATGTGCCGCATCGATCTCATCCTTCACGACGAACCAAAATTATAGATACTATTATTACATTTAGGAAACCCTGACCAAGGGGTCATCCACGACTGGGAAAGAGAAGAAAAGAGGGAATGCCGAGCCCCATTCTCAGCAGGGCTACGCACGGCCCCTTCCTCGTCTCATCGAATTCGCGTCCAAGCGAGAAGGGAAACGAGACAGGGTCATGGGGAATGAATCTGTCACCACCACCTTCAATGTGCGAGACTCACCACCACCTTCAATGTGCGAGACTCACCGCCACCTTCAATGTGCGAGACGGGAGCCAAGGATTACTGGGTGGAGAGGGATCTGGCCGGGCGAGTACCTCCACTTGCCTCCACCGCTCACATTTTTTTATTGTCGGGTTTGAGGGCTCAAAGAAAGGGGGAGGAGGGGGATGTGCGAATAGACGCTGCTTTGAGACGCCTAGAATGCGTTAAATGAGTTGGACCCATGCCAGGGAAGGAGTCTGTGCCCCGTGTCAAAGTACGCGAACGGAACGCGGTGACTAGTGTCCTTCGTCGTTCCTTCGTTCGAAGGACGATCGGGAACGTCTTCTCATTTTTCTTCACGATGCGAGACTTTAAATCTTTCGGGCCGAGTTCTGAGGCTAAGGGCATATCATCGTCCATTGCATCTACTAAACTCTCCGAGAGTCGAACTCTTGAAAGCCGAAGAGTGCCATCGGCCGTCTCGACTGCACGCAACATGCAGGGATCGCCATTGACCCGATGGATCCACGATACTAGATGTGCAGGTGTGCACGCAGGGGGGACCTCTTCCGTGAGCCTTTAGCGGTGCTTCGTGCGACATCTGTGCGGCGTCGAGAGAACCCGGTTCCACGCGTCGTGGAATTTCATCGGTGCAGAATGACCCCGATGGCAAGAAAATCGATAAATGGGCTCGAAAAGAAGTGCATCGACTTGGAGCGATATCGACTCGGAGTCGTACCCACGAACTTCTTAGAGAAACTTCGCCTGCGGAGAAAGATGGACGCAGAATCGATCCAAAGGAGAATCCCTGAATTTGTGTCGACACGGAAGATGTCGGCAGGAAAAGTGCCAACAGAGGTAAGGAGAGTTTCTTCGTCGGCGCCGAGTCGATATTTTTCAGAAATCGAGATACAGTAATTCTCGGTCGCCGCTATTCTTGTCGACTCGAAGGAATGAAGACTCCGGGACGAATATATACGAGGGACGGTAATGGAAAACAGCAATTAATTTCTATTAGCCACGCTGGCCGCGTTCATCGACGTCACTCTCCACGAACATCGAGTCGCTCGTTCCACCGCTCGACCCGATTATTTTTCGGCGCCGTCTCGGACCGACATCGGCCTGCGATGGCATCGTGTCCTCGCTGCC
>CAJPEV010003573.1:0-28876 GCA_905338385.1 Darwinula stevensoni | reverse complement strand
GGGGGGGGGGGGGGGGGGGGGGGGGGGGCTGCTTCAGTTATGAACTCCCAGAAAAAGCCCCAAGAAGAGAGGGAGTCTTTTTATTGCGATGACCTTGAGCTAGTCACACATCTGTATTTGTGCCATTCGATTGAACGGCATGTTCGTTTCAACCCAAATGAGTTGATTCTGTAGACATGCCCAGGATTACTACCGTGATTAAAGTTGCTGGAAGGACTCAAATTATGGAGCTCGGGGGAAAAAAAAAACTCAGGGAAGAGAAACCAGTTTATAATTGTGCATGGTAGCACGTTTCATACGTTTCAAAATATATAAGAGGTCGCTTTGAGCTAGACGACGATATCAGTGTGTCCAATGTCATCACATCCCACGTCCTCAGAAGACACGGTGAAGATTTTGAGTTCTTAGGCACACAGAGCCGAGGGCCCAGTCAAGGCGCAAGTCGAACCCACAAATTACGGATATTGGTCCTTGAGTCCAGATGAAATACACTCCGGTGACTTCCAGGAAGGCTTCGGTGTTCCCCGGGCGGTGGGCATCACCGTGGATTCAGATGGGGAGAAAAGTTGACTGTATTTTATTTTTAGAAATGGCTCTTTGGGTATGGTGCCGTGGCGGCAGTATTATGAGAGGCGTTATCCTACGGCTTCCATACCCTGGCGACGGTATGAACATGGACGGTATTCCGCGGTTTTCATACCGTGGCGATAATACCGAAAAATGTAGAAGGAGTCGGTATGATTATCGTGAGAACCGAATACCGCGGTGGGATGAAAATACCGGTATATCGCAATGACCTAGTAGACAGCATATGGACCTAGAGTTGAATGTTCTAGTCCTTTTAATTCTTTTTTGGGGACATGCGACAAGCGCAAAAGACAACGAACTTTTTCAATTAAGTTAAAATACACAGAGAGGGGGTGTTTGCTTGTCATCTGCACCATAGCCGATATTACTGTCCCTTAGGTATGGACGGTCCTACAGGAGGCAGGGGGGGGGGGGGGCCTCATGGACATCCCCCCGGTTTATGATTGCAGCGAGTGACGTTAAAGTGTACTTCACCTGCATCCCCTGGACATGACATACAGTGTAGCGTGTATGCTACCCCAAAACTAAGAATGTATCCCTCAGAAAGCAGGTGAATTGCCTGTCCAATTTAAAGCACCTTGTCACCAGGCCTCGATCTACCGCCTCCCAGATTCGACTTGAAAGCTCGATCCATTCGGTCACCGAATCTAGTGAATACCTTAATATACTGGCAATCAAGATACCACCCTCCTACCCTTCCATTGTCTGCCTACTCCTGTAACGTAACTATCAACCGAGACTCAGATTGAGTTCAAATTGAGTTCAGATTGCCTTTCGTTAACGACCCCTTGTGACAGCCTCAGGATCAGTGAGAGGGGCCAACCTTAAATAATAGTATTCCTTCTTTTACTCCTGTGATATTTTCGTTGAATGGGCTATCCGAGTCAATTATGTCTCATCTAGTGTCCTTGTTCATATGTGACCGTGGCAGACCCATGCATTTTTTTAAAAGTGAATTGTACATGAACTAGCGAAGCTCGCACAGGGACATGCCAGATTCCATTTGGGCTATCGCACTCTGTAACTCTTAAAAAATTTCTATCGAGTCTCACATGGCTAGTGGCATTGTTTTCTCGTGCATTTTTCTTTTGTGTATGCAGTGATGGCATAAATCGATTCCGCAATTGAAATTTCTGAGTAATGTTTTGCAATTTCCTTTGCGATTGCCTGGAAATCGTGAAATCTTGAAATCGTGAATCAAGAACCACGAATTTTTTTAATAAAGCAAATGCGATGTCCTCGTAAGATGAACAATCTGTGTACGATATAAGCACAGCGAAGTTCGCAATGGGCCCTCTGTAGTCCAATGAAGTCCAATATGAAACCCATACAATCATGGAACATAAAAGCCTAACAGGATCCCAGAGGAACTTTTAGGAATAGGAAATGCCGTATACAGGGTGGGCAAAAAAAAAAACAGCCATCATTTTTGGTAAGTTGTCAATCTATTGCCAATTGCCAATTCTAATGAAATTTGATAGACACAGGGTGACTCAATTAGGGTTTGTGTGCCGAGTTTCATATTTTTTTTAACTGTGAAATTGACATTTAATTTACTTTTCATCGCCAAAAAAGTAAGTGTTCATATTTTATTTCCGCTTAAAATTTTTCACAATTGACAAAACAAATAAGCAATCAAGCAGAACAAAAACAAATGCACAAATGCCAAAAACGAAAGCACATAATTTGGTTTAGGGACGTTCATTTCAACTGAAAAGATGCTCAATGAGCATCTTTTGAACACATTCTGTTGAGCACAAGCCTCTAGTCTGGGACATCACAGATCAACGGCTCGGTCAAGAAATCTTCGAGGCAGTGCCTCCCAATCTTCCTCTGTAGCATCATGCAGGGATGGAAGGCCGTGAATTTGGTCCTCCCTTTCATCCCGGCCTCAAGTTCATATCCAGATTTTCGACAGCACATATTGTCATGGGTCTTCAGAAAATAATTACAGCTCCTATAATTTTTGAGCCAGAAGGCTGAAATTTGGCATACAAACTCCAATTGCGTCACCTTATAAGCATACTAATTTTAATCAGAATCGGCTGCCTAAAACGAGATTGACGACTCACCAAAAATGACATCCTTGTTTCTATGGACCACCCTGTATGATGTTCAAACCCCGCTTTCGAACAGCAGCAGAAGTAAGTCATCTGTACTTACTCTTGTAAGTCATCATATGGTGTTGTGTATATTGAATGAAGATGGTGGAGACAAATTCATCACCAATATCAATGCTATCATCGCGGCACAGAATTCAAAGATGTGGCGAGAGTTTCAAAGAATCGCTATCACTCACGAAGCTTCGGAAGACTTGCTTTTTTATTATTGGATTCAGTCGATGGCTCTAGCCCAGGTAGGGTCGGAGTCATGCTGTAGCAATTTGCGCTAGAGTTCTGATATGTCTCAAGATACAGGGTGGACCAAAAAAAAAAAAAACTTCGGTTATCTTTATCACTCCACAGCACTGGTTTCCAAGAGTTTGCTAAAAAAAAAAGTAATAGTTCCTCCATGTAGAACATTCATTTAGCTTTCGAATGATGTCAACAAAACAAAGATTTTTGACCTAACTACCACGCAGTTGGATGAAGAGGATAAGAAGTGGCGCTGGAAAAGTTGGTGCCATTCTGCGATTTGAGCCAGTGCATGCAAGATTTCGCCTACTCGCCATAAGCGAAAGAATGGACTTCACGTAAAGCACATTCCATATTGTACTGGTAGGTGCACGTATCGAGCGTTACCTCTGTTACATTGTTCGTAACTGCATCGGAATGACAAATTGAATCTGAAATCTTTTGACATCAGTGGAAAGCTAGATACATGTTTTATATAGAAACGCTATTACAACTTTCTAAACTCTCAAGAAACTACGCCGTGAAGCGTTAAAGATAACCGACGATTTTTTGGCCCACTCTGTAGATGAAGAAATAATAAATGTTTTCATCGTGAGGGATGAGGAGGCGGTGATAGTAATAAAGCCCTACCTCCTGCTGGATATCTGTGATTAATTTCAATTAATCCCTCCTCTTGTATTTAATATTATTTTCTCCTTCCAGGAACAATAATGCTCAGAAAAAGACCGGAAAGAGTTTTTTTTTTATTGCCTCCCGCAGTTTCTAATCAAGAAGAGATCCCTCGTGTCGCACTTCACTCGAGCCTTTTAAATGTTTGCGAGAAGACCAACGAATATAGAATGAAATTTTCTTTCCACTTTTCTGCATAAATGAAGTCCGATGGGAAATCGGGATGCAATTCGTCCGGCGCGGCATCCCGTGGGGAAGGGAGGAGGGGGTCTCTTTGCCAATCCAATTGGCTCTTAGGAGGATATCGATTCCCTGTCGTGTTGAACCCCCGGGAGGGGAAACTCAATATCGGTGACTAAGGCATCCTTTCACAGGACAATATTACTTCGTTACTCTCTTTCAACGACTCCACCAGGAGGAATATGAGCCCACGAATTTTAGTTCATTACGCTTTGATATCACGCGGGTTTGGGTTTCCTAAAGAAATTCAATTTATCCCAACCGTCTCTTTCTTCTTCGATCATTTGGGGTCACATTTTAAAATAAAACGTTCGTGATTCACCTTTAAATATTTTATTCTTGTTTTTTGCAGTTGGCACAATTTTTCACACTTTTCTTCACACCGGTTTTTCTCTGGACATATATTATTTTTGCCATTCATCGGTGCATGCACTTTCATTATCATGAGATAACGCATCAATCGTCATAAAAATTCATCATATAACTTGATAAAAAAAAAAGTTCGCCAGACATTGAGAACCTCAAGGACGGGACACAGCCCCTTCAGCCTCGCGCAAAATGAGCCTCGGGTGGATCAGGATTAGGACGGGGAATCCCCTTTGGTCTGATAATCCAGGGGCCCACAGATGAATTTTCCCGGGGAACGGGGATCCAGCGACGACAGAAAGTCCAGGAATAATTCGTTGAACCTCTCCCGGCTCAACTTGTTCCCCGTCTCCGCATCTCTTTCCTGTACGTGCAACACAATTTTCAGCTTCAAAATTATCCTCTCGCCTTGATTGCATTCGGGACTTGATGAAAGGCAAACAAAGTCCTTGATGCATAATCTAATGAGCAACAGGTTCATTAGATTATGTGTCATGGACACGTCCGCGCCGATTTGCAACTCTCATTGAATGGACCAACATTAGCTTGCGTCCTTCCATCAATTTTCTCGGAAGAAGGTTAATTCTCAGTGGTTGGCTTCGTCCAACAGTAAGAGGGTGGTTCAAAGAAAACGAGAAAATCATCATTTTTACAATGCAAGTGAGTTTTGCCTCTGACGGTGGTACTGATATGTTGCTTTGGTCGAGTCGACACCTCTAATTTAGGCTAATTTCGTTTGCCAGTTTCGAGTTCAGTGCGAGTTGTGGTCAGATTTTCGAACGCCGAGGGAGTCAAGCCAGTCGAGATACATGAAGAATTGTGATAAGTGTACGTCCAGGCCCGTGTGCGTGAATGGGTTCAGAAAACGGCGTCAGCGACCTCCAGGATTCCTCTCGGCCTGAGCAGGCAAACAACGCAGTCAGACCGGGGACGATGCGCGCCGTCGAGGAGCTCGTCGAAATATCTCGATTGGCGTTAAAGAATCCGACCGGATCTGATCTCATCTCTCTGCGTTCAAAAATCCGACCTCAGCTCGTCGTGTCGCTTCTTTGGTGCAAGTTTCCAGATGTGCCACCATTTTGAATCCACTGGGCGACCCCTAGCACCTGTTGAAAAATAAATGTGAGCATCCAGAGAGGTGTAATTCAAAGTAACGCATCAGTTCCGCTGTCAGAAGCAACACTAATTTCCATTGTTAAAGTTATCATTTTCTTGCTTTCATTTGCACGACCTTCGTATTTGGCTGATTAAAGCCCAAATTAGAAAGCGTCATCTATGGAAGAGTTTTGCAGGGTGCGGTGAGCCAGCCGATGGATATTAGAATATGGCAAACGAAATTAATCTTCCCCGGTCCCTTTGTCTTTCTTTCCGCGAAGCAGAAATACGGCTTCATCCTGAAGGATGAAGGGAAATGAAAATGTTCCAAAATTCTCGGAAGGTAATAGGAGTCGAGTAATGATGTTTGGTGGAGCTCCAGATTTATTACTGTTGCCGGATGGGGGATATTTCGACGTCATCGGTTAAAACGTTATGTTGAAATCGTTGGTAATTCTTATTTTATTCTACTGTTGTGTGCTGTTAAAAAAAAAACTATTCCAATATATGGAAATTTTCCAAAGAAACGTGGGTAATTTAGACAATTTGCACATATGGGCAAATATGTGACATTTATTATTCGCGGTTTATTTTTCGTAAATCCAACCAACATGCCTTTTTTCTTTCCTTTCTTTCTTTTTCTTCGCAGAGTTTTGACTTGGTCTGACGCAGTCAAATGGACTTGAGGCCGTTCCACTCTTCGTGTTTCCCGCCTGCCATGCGTTCAGGCGTAATCAATCGATGCCTTCGCGTGCTTGTTCATTTTCGTAAAAGGGAATGTACGCGAGTCCGAGCGCGTCCACACGCAACTGATAATGAGGAAACGCAATCTACCAACGAAGGAAAAATGAGAGCATGTTGGCGTTCGGAATTCGGCGGAATCCAATTCGAAACGCCTTGCGTCTCCTCTTCACGTGCGAATGCATGTGGACACGCATGCACGCGTGTCCACACGCATGCACGCGCGTCCTCCTTTCCGCTCGAACGCGATAGACGCGTGCAGACGGGCATGTTGCATGCAACACCGAATCGAACGCGTCGAGCGGAAAAGACGCGAGTCGTGAAGCGACGCGTTTGGCTGCCCTGCTTCCACCCTCGAGAACGGCACAGCTTCAGTCATAGTTGCAATGGTGATATTAGGGCGATATCGCAGCCTTTCATTCGAACTCAGAGCTCCAGAGGTGCTGCGTATTCCCCTGAACATGAGGGTAAGTGACGTCATTGCACCTCGGCTGAAACGCGCAAAAACAGGCGAGCATCTGATGCAAACATCATTCAAAATTGCGATTCAAAGTGAAGTTGCAGCTTTAAGTTTCTATGATATGAAAAAGCATGGTTATGCGATGCAATTTACGTGCTATCTAATGGCTCATCGTAAAATTGTACGAGGAGAAGTTTGGAAGCCCGGTATTTATCAACGCAAAATCTATCGTCCTGAAATACTCTCCACGTGGGCGAATTTTCTCTTTAAAAAATCTTGCAATGTCTCTTGAATGATCTCCATAATTCGGGCAAAATAATCACTTTCATGTATAATTTTTTTTTTCAAATAGGAAATGAGCTTTGATTCCCTCATTGTTTTCGACACAATTTCTTTCGGTCATATTTGTACAGCGCCTGTAATTCACAACGTCGCTAGTCACCGCCCAATCCTGCTTTTTCGTAGAAATTCAGCAAGTAAAACGACTGGATGTGAAAGAAGAGCATGATGAGATGCTGCATGCCTAATGGAAAGAGAACATGAATAATTCACGGGTGCACGAGCCTTCTCTGCCTTTGTCCTTTACTTTATTCACCCAATTTCCTGGGGTCTCTCATGGGTATATTAAAAGGAAAAATCATTTAACTGCTCCTCGGTGCGCGAGAGGAATAAGAAAGAGGTGTAGAAATAATGCGAATTCGATGGTGACCTCGTTCTTTGCGATTGTCGAGGTCTTTTTTGCGCGAGCGGCTGCAGTTCCCTTAAGGAGGGATGGGATGAGCCGAAAACGTTCGTGATACAGATTTTATTACCGTTCCAGTGAAATTTATTAGGAGAGACATTTTGATGGAAGCTTTCGCAGTATCTACAGCCGTCTGCAGGCTGCAGTCAGAGTCGGCTGGAGCTCGAGTTCATAAATGTCATCTCCAGCTACACGTTATTCGATTTCACCTTCATCTACTCTTATTCCTGTTATTTTACTCAGTTCCTTTGCTGTACGTATGACAACTGGACTGCAAAAGGGTTGCCATTGAATAAATCCACACGATACACCCCATCTTGCCAGGAGAGAAAGCCCACTCTTGAACGGAGCCATTACTTCACTTGTCAATAACGTGTTTTTGTGTCGGACTTCCATCGGTATGGATGACAGTCTGAACCTGCACAGGCCGTGGAAGTTTCGTCAACAGTCCACGAGCCCTCATTCGTGGCCTGACACCATGCTCCTTACGGAAAAGGTGTATCGTGTGTATTTTGCTCGCTCGACCGGACTTCTTGGCAGGATGGCACCCGACTACTGTGTCCTATTAGAACGAAGTTCCGATCGTGACGTCATCTTGCCGTCGAATGGCATTCCAGATCGTGGACAGGCCTCGAGTCCTCGCTGCCTAGCAATGTCATGATTGCTTAAGCACGCTGTGGCGCGATGACGTGCACGTCATCGTTGCGTAAGTGGGTCTTCACTTTTGGCAATATAGTGTAGATGTTCACCACTTTTCGCGTACTTTAAAATATGATGCGGTTGGACTGCTCTGGGTGGTCAAAAATTGTTGACTGCCTAATCTTAGAATACATGGAGACTGGCAGCGAAGATTCCTTCATTATCTTCAGTGAGGAATGGGAGCCCCCCCCCCAAGTCACAGGATGAATCGATGAGTCTTCAAGCACTGACTTCCCGTAGCGGCTACGGGAAGTCTTAGACGAATAATATAGCTGCTTAGACGTATAATATAGGCAACGGCGTAGCCTATATTATTTGTATTAATTAAATCGTTGAATTCAACCCCAACCAACTTACGGTTCAACTCGAACGCTTTAGTCACAGAATGGTCGTGAAAACGAACTTAATTTAATTTTGCAGACCAGAACTCGCCAAGTCGATATTTTGCGCAATTAAATAAGGCGTGTCGTGTCGGCATATTTGTTTCCATCCGTAAATGGACTTGGCAAGGATAAGTCTCGGTTTCTCGTCCTCTCTTCCCTGCGAGACGAAAAGACGATAAGACCTGGAGTTTCTCGGAAAACACAGGCGCGAGGGGTCGCCGGAAGTGCCGCGAAGATGATTGATGCAGAGATAGCATCATTCGAGATGATGAGGAAAAATTATTGCCAGTTTCCGGGGTCGATTTCATCGCAAGAACCCAGAAGAAGCGGATAAAAAGAGCGATCAGACTTGAAAAATGAAGCCTTGATCGAAACGGAGTCTCGACCGATCGAGCTCGAGACTAGAAATTCCGCCGCAACGAAAATGACGTCATGTTTATTCCCTTTTATCCTGGGATCCACCGCGTCCAAAATCCATCTAAATTGTGCGTTTCGTGGCGATGTTTAGAGTTTGTCTTGATGGACTTCACGACTTCCTTGTGTTCTTTCTCCGTTTCGGTGTTGTGCTTGTGAAATGCGATGCGGATTTGCGGGGTAACGGAGATCTCATCGCTTCAGCCACGCGAATCGTTTGACGACAGTCGCTATTTCTGTATCGATGGGAAGCCATTGGAAATTCGCCTTTGTGTTCTCTCATCTCGCGTTTCATCCGATCTCTTTACGAGATCAGATGAGAGGCCATATATTGCATTCCCATGTAGCGTCGCATTTCGGGGGCGAAAAAGATCACCTTTCGGGTCTCCCTTCATACTTATTTCAACGGGAAAAAAAAAGCTTCGGTTATGGCTTTTCTGAGGCCAAACGGTCGAGTCGGAAATCGGCGAGATATCGTTTGGCAATCGGTGAGTTGTTGTCGACGAGATGGTAGGGAACGATTATTATATGACGGAATGAGGTCAGAATAGTATGAGCATTTATTTACCTCGATTCAAGACCTTGCACTTCGTGTACGCAACCTTGACCGGAAAAAAACGCCCAGGAAACCGTTTGTCGTTTTGAAAAACGGTTGCAGAATTTGGCGTCACCCGGCAATGGAACTCTGAATGGTCCGAGGAGGGACGCAAAAAAAAAAAAAAGAATATTTGGAAGAGACGAGAGAATGAAGGCCGGGCGGTTCAAGGCTCAAGGCAAGGCCGACCATTCTTCCTTTTCAAGGTTTTTTTTTCCATTTCTATGGGAATAGGTTTGAACCAGTTCGGTTCGGTTTTAATTGCAAGTTCTCTTGATTCGGCTCGGTAACGCGGCAACAAAGGAATAATGAAGAGAGAAGAGAGGCTTCGAGAAACACGAATTGAAAGATGGATGGACAAGGCGTAATGCGTAATTTGCAATTTTCGTGCAGCAAACACAGCAGCCATGTGATACTGGTTATAGAAGTATTCGATGGAAAGCACTCGAATTAGGGTAAACAATGATCCAATTAATCCCTTGTTTACTCAGTTCTCAGATGCATGAGAAAATGAGAAAGGTCCTGCTTTTTTTCGATCCTCTGTACCGGGAAGTGTCTCATTTTGTTCCAATTTCCGACGAGGCCTTCGACGCGTGCGTGGAACTCTCGTCGCGAGGCGTGAGATTTAGACCGAAATGGTGCGTATTTCCTGGATCCTGGTTCTTTTTTGTCGAGAGGTGACGAAAGGCAGAGAGACCGACCATAAGGCGGAGGTCTGTTCAGCGTCTCCCTCCGGATTTAATTAGATCCTCCTTTTCCCATCCCAGCCGAAACGAACGAAAACAAAAAGGGAAATAGACTGGGGGGAGTCTGAACAGTCTGCAAAAGAAAAAGCGGAGAAAAGCCTATTTGCCTTTAAGAGGCTATCCCCGGGAGAGCGTGTCGACCCCGCGGCGGAATTTCCTCGGAAAAATATGGTATATAACTCGGAATTTCCTCTTTTTTTTCTATTTTCTCTTGCGTCAGAGTTCCATCGAAGATGGCTGCAGGGTCGAAAAATGAAAAATTTCACCGCGTTGTGGCTTGAATGGAAATTCGAGCATGAAAAGTCCGATTTCGTATCTTTAATCATAACATCTCAGTGCACCTATGTAGGTTTTTAGATTTTTCTTCCATTGCTTTACTCTATGAGTGTCGACAATTTTTCAAAATTCAGTGATGTGCAAGTAGAACACCTAATGTAATTTGTCGGAAGATAATTTTTCTTAAGCATCCTTGATTCCTCTGGCAATCTTATAATACCATGTGTAGTTTATAGTTTTATGTATCGTCACATCGTTGGTATTGCGTAGAACATGCTAACAATGCGATTTGTGCGCATTTCGGATGGGAAAATCCAAAGTGCAGCACGCGCCGGGATCAGTTCGATTCGGGACGCTTGCATGCGAGATGGAGAACAAATTTTAAGGAGAGGAACTTCGCCCGATGCGTCGAAACGCCGCCAAATCTATGCGCAGATAAGAACGCACAACATGCAAATAAATTTTTCCCAAAAAAAAAAAAACAGCGAGTGAGGACGGCGTGCTGAAAGCCTTTTCATATTAAATAATAGGGACTTTTTGACTTCGATGTTAATCATCTCAAAAATAGGAGTTCGTGTTGGTTTGGAACGTGTTGCATCGGTCGAATCGTTTTTATCCCTCGTCCACTCGAGGTGGCCGAGAGATAGCGATTTCTTCGCTTCAAAACATCTTTGAAAGACGCTTCGAAGCGAATGAATCGAAAGGCGAGAGAGAGGAAGCTGGGGTGACGTACGGAGATAAGGGACTGGAAAGCCTCCTCTGCCCGGTTCGGGTCCATCTGCCGGGTCTGCAGGTAATGCTTGTAGTCTTTCGTGCAGATCAGTCCGTCTTCTAAAATGGGGGGAGGGGGAAATGGATTTAGAAAAATTAAGAAAATGACTCAAAATAATAATAGATGGATGGAGTTTTCCAGCTGTGTCCTCTGGGACTGGGGAAACAACTGTCAGCAAGTTTACGCTAAAGTAAATGAAGCTAATGTCGAGAAAAATCATATGATTTTTCGTATGAACGCTATCACAATACAATCGCGCTCTATTATATTATATTCGTCGAACTCACCATAAATCTTAAAGTTCGTTGTGAACCTTAGGATTAAATTCTATTTTTCAAAATGCCTATTGGAAGTGCGACAATGGTCGCGAAATATTCGCTTTGGAAAAAAAAATTATGAATCTGTTACGCTAATATGTGATTCGGAGGAAACTGACTGTTGTGATCTAGGAAGACGAAGTGGAGTTGGAGAAATCCCTTGAGGAAGTCCGGTAGGTCCTCGGCATTTTTCAACGACGTCCTCATGGACTTGAAGTAGTTGAGCCATTCCTCGAAGTCCACCTTCTCGTCCTATCGGCCGAGAGAGCGGTCAGGTGTTCAAAGTCGGTGCAGGGAGCCTTTTTCGTCGTGAATATTTGGATTTTTTAATTTAAATAATAGGGTGAACGCGGAAGTCATTGTTTTCATCTGATCCAACTCGAATGAATTGGAATCGAACCAAAACCGAAAGGATATATGGGGGAGCCCAGAAGATATATCATCAGTGATGTGGGTCGTTCCATCTGTCGTAACATGAGATTTAATGCGTCCATATAAGTAGGTAGCACAAGGAAAATAAATTACCTTTTTATGGTCCCTATGAATGGACGTCAATCCACAATCAGCAGAGAACATAACCACGTGATATACGTTGGTAATGTAACTTTTGGACACCCTGTTTACTTACGCATATATTATTTTACATTAGAATATACGAGACTTATAAGATTATATCATGCCGAATGCATTATAATGCATTAATGGCTTTTCTTCACCACTCTACATTGTCAACTGTATACGAAGCGAACTGTGGCGAAGAAAAGCCCTGGGATTCTAGACTTTCACCTTGATTTCTGCAGCTAGCCAGATATGAGGGTGATACTTGGAGCTCTCTTATGACCTTTTAAATTATTCACGCTTTGAACGTGCAATACTTTGAAACGCATCGTTCGCGTGGGCTTTATTTTCGCGATTCAGCAACATCAAATGGGATCCTGTACGGTAAGCACCAGGCGAAAAGGTAATGTCACGCACGTTTTTACGAACGTTGATGCTCATTCGCGTTCTCTGGCACGTGCGTGACATCCTCACTCTCGCCCAAGGAGCAAGATCTCATTGAAAGTGGCGGAATATCGGATATGCCTGGAGTTGAAGTTTGAGGCGTACTAGGACATGCTATGCTGTGGATTGGCAGTCCAAAGAATTTCGTGTTCCTTCAGTGGTGCAGGGGCAGACAGGAGGGAGTGGGCAAAAAAGTAATAAAAGAAATTACTTGAATGCGAATTTTTGTCACGAGACTCGATGGAATTTTAAAAAATCACGCAATTTTCGCCGAGGGGAAAAAAAGGATTTTACAATCAGCTGGAAATGCTTTCTAGCAATCGAGTCTCATGCTGGTATCGACCTTCTTGCGGCGGTATACAAGTAAAACGAATTGAACCCTTTCTGACCTGAATTAAGGCCGCCATCGGAATAATATAATTTTTTGCATTTTTGAGCTTTTTCTTGATTGTAATTGAAATTTTCATGCTTTATATGTTGTTTTCATATTTTGTATAAATTTACCATATAATACCATATATTAAACATTTAATTAAATAACTGAAGATTACAAAACAAATGGGTGAAAGAAGGCCTCTGATAGAACTGAGTCATGCATAATTGCGCCCATTGTAGCGTAATATGGAGCGCAAAGTCACGAGAATCCTAAGAAATTGCCATAGACACAATGTAAATGCAATGTCCATTGGAATGGACGTCAGGTCTGAAAGGGTTAAAGCAATGTTGCGTCATTTTTGGACTCTGTTGAATGTGACCTGAAACTGTCGATGTCTATACCTGCTCGACATTCGCCTGTTTTCGAGATCGAGAACGAAGATATTCTATAGGTTTTCCAAGTCAATTGTGAAGATATGAATTTCAAATGCGACATGGAAATTCAATTTCGAACGAAGTCCTTTCTGACAAGGCCAATATCGAAAGCGAGAAACAAAATGAGACGAGTTGGTTCTCTTCTGGGATTTTACAAGGAAATTATCTTTGGTCTCCAATGGGGAATTTTCCTTCCTCCAACTGCCTTTTTCTCACACACGACAAAGACAGCAGATCCCGTATTCATTCCTTATAGTATACTGACGCCCGAGGCCAGATGACCGAATAGGCGGACGAGGCGGGTGCTTAGGGGAGCCTCGATCGAGGGACGCCAAGCTACTGAATATGAAAAACGAAATAAATATTAACCGAGATGACAAGATTTCATAGTGAGTCACCCCCCTCCCCTCCCCTCCCCCTGTTCTCCCTTGCAAAATTGTGCTAAGGGGTAGGGGTGGTGCATGTTCTGCTTCAGCGTGTATGAAACCCTGAGTTAGTAGCTGAGCCCGAACACCCCAGGGATGAAGAATAGCACGGATCATTCCTTGGGCAGGGGGGAGTACGACAAAGGCGGGTGAGCAAAGTGGAGCGAGGATGGCTCCAGAATTTCAGGCGACAGGACTAATGGATCCCTCGACGCTGCTCATGTACACCCACTTCATAGTAAGGGGAGCCTCCACATTTTTAAGAGAGCGATGCGGGTCCCTTGGGGAGGGTGAGGGTGAGGGGGAGGGGATGAACTCCAACAAGTGAGCATGCCCTTTCCATCGCATATCCTTTTTTTCGCCGTGTTATTTACTGTGTATGGGTGCCAATAGTGTAGATAATCATTTTCAGGGTTGGTCATAAGAATGGATTAACACTTGAAAGGAAGGGAGGGAGGTCGAATTCCGAGGAACAAAAGAAGGGAAGTGGGGCATTTTGGGGCCTCTTCTTACGGTAATGCGACGTTGTTTCAATCAGACTAAAATGGGACGAAATAAATCAACCTAGGATGGCCCCCGCCGTTAACATGTACAGAGAGAGCCTTTCTCTCTCTCTCTCTTCTACTGTGGGCTCTTACGAAGGCTGTGGAAGATCGCCTGACCGAGCCGAATTGCGTCTGTTGCGAATTTATAAGGGTCTCAAAGAACTTATATTGCCTTGGGATTTCTCGCCGTGTTGAAGCTTTTCAAAACCCGACAGCACGAATTCCCGACAAAGTCAGAGGATGAAATTGCCAAATCGAGCCGAAAGATCTCATTTTGGGGAAAACGGGAGCCGCCAAATGGCTGCATCGAGCGCATACCACAGAGAGTGGCCGGGGCCGAGGCACATGCCGTTCTCGACAGTTTCTGATCGAATGCGAGATTCCCTTCGCCTTGTAACCGACGCAATCTCAAGTTTTCGTCCCGCATTTGAATTTCCATCGAAGCGAGGAGTCTTCGAGCCGTAGCATTTGCATTTCCTCTCGACGCCTTTGTCTCGAATATTGGGAAAGCTTGGGGCATAACGAGGTGGTCCCTTTAATATGACCATGCCGGTGCGATGAGAACGCCACTTGAGGTCATTCGAGAGCGCTCAAGGTCGCTGTTGTGCTCGGTCTGCGTAGTACTACCGCATTTACTTTAATTACCTCCGTTTTCCTCCCTAAATAATTATGAGCCAAAGGTCATTGTGCAGGAGGCGTGCACATCGTGAGTCGTCTGCAGGGTGAAATTCCGCCGTCTCCTCGATGAATTCCTTTACAGTTAGCTGTTTATTTTTCAGCTGTATACTTGCATGACTTTTATTTTCCCAGGCGATGATCACGTGGGTTTGCTGCGTAATTGTTTCAGCCGGAACTCACTCAGGCATACACCATCATCATCTCATGCTGGAAACAGATTTCCCTGGGGTGACCCGATCGTGAGCGTTGGAGGCCAATTGAAAACGTCCCGTGGCCAATTGAAAATGTCCCGTGGACTCCACATATCACGTAATGGAATGTGTTCTACAGTTAACGGCAGAAACTTTAAACGACTTTTTTTTTGTTCCCGTCTTCCCTCAATTTATTCCAAGTATTTCGAGTCTTACCTCTCCGGAAAAACCCGGAGGCGTTTTCGTCTGGCAATGAATGACATCGATGCGGAAACATCTGGAAAAAATGCGGGCTCGGCCGACGTCGAAGGAATTCCCGATCTGCCCTGCTTCCCAGTGCCGCGAGAGAGCCACAAACGTGTTTTTACGGGAAACAATGAAAGTGTCGTCGAGACGACGGTGACAGGACAATAGCGGAATCCCGTCGTCTCTCGACGTGTCATCGTTCATCATCGGACGGCAGAGGCTAGAAAGCCTGCAAAGAGGACGAGCTAGAAGCGATAAGTGCGACGCAGTGCTTCTGAAAATGAAGACATCGCGGTCAACCTCTTCAAGGAAGCTGGCACAAATGAGGACGATGCATTTTGATGCATTTTGATCGATGTATTTTGTTCGATGCATTTTGAATCGGTCAGACACCGATTCCCAACTGCTCAGATGCCACAGATATTGCCGATTTGTTGGAAACTTTTCATTGCGGTTGGTATCACTGTTCCCCCAGCTTGCAAAGTTTTTTTTCTTCACGTGTAATTTTCTTTGTCTGTAATGTCATGAAAACTGATCGTTTGAAGCAGATTTCTGATAGCAGTCAAGATTTAAAATCACAGGAAATTTAAGATCGGCATTCATTTACATCTGTTCCCTTCTGATCGTCTCAGGACTCCCTCCAACTATCCTCGGAAACTAGACGAGTGTCACAACACTTGTCACCCCGCTTGCGACGAATAAAAAAAGAATAATTTGTCAAGGACCTTGTTCCGGTCGGCGTTTTGGTAGAGCTCCAGCCACCACTTCGCCGTGACGGCCTTCCATCGGTCCACGACGTCTTCCTCGAACTTCCCGCGGCGCTGCACCACGGCGTACTCCCTGGCCATCGCCTCGAAGTCCTCCTTCGTCAGGACGCCGTCGCGGTTCAGATCTGTCGGGATGAGCGTGTCTCCGTGGTTTTATGGCTCTCGAGAAAGGTTATCGTTGGTACCCCGAAGCAACCGGGTGGTTTAGGTTCGATTTAAATCCGTGAAGTGCTGAAATTTAAAGGAAGTTCGGTATTTGCGCTTCCCAGAGTACTCTCGGTAACTTTTTTCGTGCTTCTATCGATTTACTCGAAAAAGGAGAGACTGCATGAAGTAATTCCCGGAAGATTGAACGAATCTCTCCACCAGTCATTTTCCAGATCAATGAGGAAATAAATGGAATCTGAAATGCAAGTAAATAAGACAACGGGAAAAAAATGCAAACAAAAAGGAAAAGTTGCAGAATCCCATAAGCAGTACATGGGTCCAAAGGGAGTTCCTCACTCGTGCGTATGACGCAGGAACAGGCTCGCCCAGAGCTTTCCGGAGGCCTGGAGGAAAACTAAATCGGAGGCCCCATGGAGGCCACCTTGAGGCCACCTTGAGGCCACCTTGAGGCCCCTTGATAAGCGAGCCTTCCCCCCTCCCCCCTTCCCCCTCTGGTTTAAGCACGTGGGAGGCTGGCACATATTATGCTGCAATGTAGCATTTCTCAAACCGTAGTTTCAAACCGTCTCAAACTACAGTTTCCCAAACTCCCTCTCTTCCCCTTGGTGGGCGCGCGAAGAGTCCGGAAAAGAAAATATGGACAGGAAGTGAATGGGAGTCAGATAGCGATAACCCCTTCAAATATCTCTTTATGAGCCGGGGTTATTTTATTGGTGCAACGTTATTCTTATGGCATATTTCAAAGCGGAGAAAAGGCATCATGCGAGATTTTAAGAATGGGGGGTGGGGCATGGTTCGCAGTCAATTTCTTTTATTATTAAAAAAGCACGAATTAACTTTTATTGGGACCTGTGAAATGGATATTGAAGGTGGATCGATGAACAGAAAACTATCCGATCACGCAGCTTCATTTCAGGGAAAATACATGATATTTTCTGAGAATAAAGATGCGTTATCGGATAGTGCTCTGTTCAAAAATCCATTCTCAGGTTTTTTACCTCGGACGAAAGATGGAAAAGGCGATAGTACGGAGGGTGGTGGTAGGTGGGGGGGGGGGGGGGGGGGAACTGGGGAATTACCCCCCTCCCCCTCTCCCAATCTTTAAACATTTTTTATTATCCGCAATTGCGCTGCTGTAGTGGTTGCATGAAGACCAAATTGCTGTATAGCCTAAAATAGAATGGAACTAGTAAAAAAAAAAATGCGAGCCCAGGGCATTCCATCGGACAAGGGTGCTGGAAAAAACGTGGGAGCAGCTTCCACAAGTTCGAATTTGACGCCACCCACTCCTAATCCCAATAGGTATCGATTCGAGCGATCTCCGAGACGAGGCGCATATGCGACACTAGGTGCCATCTGTGGCGAACTTTCGCTCGCGTTTTGCATGCGCAAATGTCGTCTGTGACAAGCTGCACCTCTCGCGGGAGGAACTCGTTCCGTTATTATTCCTTTCCGTCAGATGCGAACCCCTAGTCGATGCCGTGTGAGACATCGCGGGACGTCTGTACTCTCGGAGAAATATGGCTATCGTCCAGATCTAAACGCGCTGGAACGTGGCGAAAACAAAACCTGTCGTCCCCGGCCGAAGCACGTATACGAACAGGTACTTTTACGCCTGTAACTCGAATAAAAGTACTGACGCGGTGATCGAAAAATGTTTAAACGGCAAAATAAACCCCGAAATACGAAACCTATGCAAAAAATGCATGAAAAAATGCAAAAATAAACGAAGGACTCGAGCCTCCGAAAGCGACGAAGCGAGAGAACGAACCGTAGAAGTAGTGATAGAGAAAACGATGTTTCTCCCGGAAGAAATCCTCGTTCCCCGCCATATCGGATCCCCCGAACCAGCAATCTATCCCGGCCACCCACCAGGGAAAAGAGAAGAGCACCGAACGCACGACGGCTCACCGTGTCTAAATTTAGACGCTCTCTTCCCATCCGTCCCCACGCGCGCTCTCGCAGCCGAAAGAGACGCGAAGATGCATAGAGCACGGGACGGAGGACGAGGAAGAGAAGCGAAAGGAAGACGGCCTTGCCTCGGGCCGTCCTTGCTATCTTCTGGAATGTCCTTATAAGGGAACCTCTGCCGGAGACGGAAAGTCGATGACGAGAGGTGATATCGACACGGATCACTCGTCTTAGCAGGTCCCAATAGGCCTAAATTCCGATTCTCATGACCTCAGGATGACACGTCGTCCGTTGATGTCTCAATCCTCTTCTGTTAGATCTTGTCAGATTTTTTATATTATTTTTTAGTTCCCCCCCGAGTTCGATGCTTGGATTCCTCAAACCTGTTTTTTTTTTTTTTTTTTCGCTGCATGAAAACTGGAAGCATGGCACGTCTCCTTGCTCGCTCCTGTGGGCAACTGCCGTCGGGGATTTTCACCGGACACCGGTCGTTCGAGAACCGAGAAGAAAATTCCGATTTCCGCGCATTCGAGATATGCGGTCCGAGCAGCTCTCAAAACTCCCGTCGACGACGAACAGGTCCTTCGCTTTCGCGAAACTGTTCCGGGGTGAAGCTCGATCGAGACGGGAGACATCACTCACTTCTGGACTCGTGTTTTCGTATTTCCACGAGGGTGCACGACGCACTGGGTGATTCACGAGTCGCTATGCACAGGGTGATTCATGAGTCGCGATGCACAGGGTGATTCATGAGTCGCGATGCACAGGGTGATTCATGAGTCGCTTCGCCGCGATGCGTTTTCCGCAGGAGAGGCCGACGACCTTTGCACGAGGTGGATCATTCCACCTCAATTGAGGTGATTTCGCCTGCTCGACCGTCTCAGAATTCAATGAACTTTTAAACTTTAATTTTTCAAGGGAAAGTTGGATCCAGCTGATACTTGACAGAAAGGTTCACGAGTCTAAGAGGTTTTTTTATTTTCGCTTCCGCAAGATGCCGCTGCATCTCGATAGAGGGCGCTCTTCTTCACCGGGTGACCGAAGGTGATTAAGGAAATGGTGGAATGTTCCGCCTGTAAACTGTGCAACGGGACAATACATGCTTAGAGAATTGTTCAGAAAAAAAAAAAACAAGACAATCTTTTCAACAACTCCTTTATATCCAATATCAAGAGTTCATGAATTTTTTTAATATTTTTTACTCGAGTGCACGAATCGCACTTTCTCCCCTTTGAAAACGGTGGAGCTTTTCTTAAAATCACCCTCTGTCACCCGGTGAAGAAGAGCGCCCTCATTGAATTCTGAGACGGTCGAGCAGGGGTAATCACCTCAATTGAGATGGAATGATCCACCTCTAAGCCCCTTTAATTCACCTCTAAATGGGCATTGCACGACTTAGGCAGGGGTGCTGTAAAAAAAAAAAGCTGACAAGCTTGTAACGATCAAATATCGATCGCGTGTCCAATACAATTTTTTTTTTTGCAGCATTTATGAAACTGTGTTTCTCCCACAGAAAACGGTTTTTCTTTAACCACCCTATATATGCTCGTGATACAGTAATGGTGAGTTAAATCTTTTCAAGCGGCGGTCTCAGTTTCTCCCTTCGGTAAAATCATCATTGTAGTGCTCCACCTCTCCTTCCTGTTTGAATGTTGAGCCTCCATCTTGTTTTCATTGAATCTTCCCCGGCCGGCCACCCAAGGGGATATACCGGATGTTCCTCATTCCGGCTCCACCGTTCCCAAAGGTGGAGGGCATGCGAGAGCATGCAAGAGCATGCGAGAGCATGCAAGACAACAGTTTCGCCTCGACGAAGATGCTCACGCTGATGGTGATAATGCAGTTTGAAGCAAACGTGAAGGGAACTCCGATGGGGCACGAACGACGTTATGCTAAGGGGCAATGACCATTCTGCACGTGGCAGGAATCGCATTGCAAATCGTACGAATTAAGTGCAGAATTTATTCATCGAAATGCGCTGATTAAATTTTCTCTCGACGAGAGACGCGCGGGAATTTAAGGCAATCGCGACAGGAAGTTCTCGGCGAGTTTTTAAGTGGGCACAACTTCGTCAAATATAAATTTCCGAGTCGAAAGAGCAACACCGAGAAGGAACTAAACCGTGCTGACGAAATCAAAACAGGAACTCCTAGTAGAAAGTAATTAAATCGACTGAGTTTTTTAAAAATCCCGGTCGATCGCAAAGGAACGGATTTAAATGCAAAAGACGTCGGCCCCGAAAGCCAAACCGACGAAGGAGTTTCCCCACTTCGGGGAGTTCCGCGTGTTTGCTCGGTAAACAATCATTCCGTGAGTTTGGGACCCCCCAACATTCGATTTCTTTCTTCGAGTTCCTTCGCAAACTTTCGTCAAAATCGTTCGACGCCTTCAATTGCTTTTTTTTTTTGGGGGGGGGGGCGAAAAGTAAATAAGAAAAAGCTAGGGCTGTGGCTTCATATTTATAAATATATTAATATGCCCGTTTTTGCCGACACGAATTAATTGATTTCAAAATCACTTTTCATCTCCAATCCCAAGCATTTAAAAAAAAATAATAAATATTAATGCTAAACGCTCCGTTTGAAACTAATACGAGCGATCTCAAATTTCATTCCACGTGGAAGGAGTAATTAGTTTCCTCTTCTAATTAGTTTGCAATCTTACCATCTACGATTTCGCTCTGTTGCTTTACTTCAAATATTCATGAATAAGTTTTCGTGTGGAACTTTCTGCTCATTAAAAATACCCGTAAGTTTTATTTATAAGTTTTCCTACCATCTTTCGCCTGATATTTCGGGAAAGGCATATTCTGAAACTCGTTGCCGTTTTCGTCGTGCTTCGCTCTAAGACTCCGAATTCTGAAACTGGCCGAGGCAGGAAATTACGAGTAGGCTCACGCGAAACGTAACTCGTAGGGCGGGAAAGTTTGCGATGGGGGGGGGGGGGGGGGGGATGGTGATTCGGGTCGTACTGACATCTGTACGTGGACCATCCGACATCTTTGGTTCCCGCCCGTCTCCATAGATGTCAGAACCCGGATGCGGAAAATCGTTTGCTAATTTTCGTGTTCGTCGCGCGCCCGCCTTCTCTTTCCTTTACCCGTTGATCCCGTTCGCGTTGCAGGGCCCGATGGCGTTCATCGCATTCCCAACTCGACGACGGACTCGCGGGACGGAAGACTCCTCCGATTTTTGGAGACGGATTTTCGACGGATTCTCGAGAACGGCGTCGAACGCGTCCGAGTCGCGTACCGAGTTTTCTGCCGGCTGCTCGCAACAGCGAATCGCCATCGGCAGAGAGCAAGGGAGCGTCTCTCCCGCTAGCGGCCCTGCGGAGCCCCCCAGCGGCCCTTCGGAGGCCCCCAGCGGCCCTGCGGAGGCCCCCCCAGCATCTGACGTCGCTCTTAAGGCTCAGCCGCTCGGCGTTCTCGCGGTTCGCAACGTCCCGCCGGCAGCCGCCCGCCCGATGGCGACGCCATTCGATGACGCGGAAGGAGGTCACTTTTGAAGGAGGCACCCTGCCGCTGCCCTCCTCCGCGCCAGCGGCCGGCCGTTCTTCGCGCAACGTTTTCGCCTATTTCATGAAATACGCAATCCTGCCATCGGTTGATCTAACCAACCGATGTATCCTTTTCCGCGAAGCGAGATCAGGTGACGTGGAAGAAGACCCGAGGGGGAATAGCATCATCCCGAACGAAAATAGAAACCGAGACGATCGCAAGTTCAATGCAGTCGAGTCGCGCAGAGAGGAGCCGAGCGGTGAGCAAATCCACGGGAAAATATCCCGAGGGGGGAAAACATATTTACCGGAAGATTTCTTCCCCTCGAAACGAAATTCGAAAATGTCTTTCCTGAGGGAAAGAATCGATTTAATTTTTTTTTTCGGGCGAGTGTCTTTCTCTGGGACATCAGCCGTTCGGTGCCGCTTTTCCCATTTCGATTCTCTCCGCGTCGACGTTTGTAATGCCGTCTTTCCTTTTTAGCAAGATTTTTTTTTTTCCAGGAGCCAAGTCGATCCGTGAGAAGCGCTCCGAAGAACCCTGAGCCTAAAAATGATTTTTTTTAAGTTACGATGTGGATGTTTACTGTAAATACATGGTGTCTCAAAAAAATGTATACACACTCAAATCAAGAGTGTATATTACGAGGGTCAGTCAACTGAAAACAGGACATTGCTTAAAATAGCCTTTTATTATATATGTTGAAGGTGATGATTTCGTCATTTTTCTATATAATCAATGCATTTTTACCAACGTCCTACTCTCCTACTCAACGTCCTACTGCTCTGACGCCCGAGGCAAAAAAGGATTTGGGTTGCCCCTTCAGCCATGAATGCACTGCTTCCTGCACCTCATTGTCAGACTGAAACTTTCGCCCGCGCAGCGCTTCCTCGAGAGGTCCAAAGATGTGAAAATCACTAGGGGCTAAGTCCGGGCCGTATGGCGGATGCGGAAGAACTTAAAAACCCGAGATCCGTAATGGTTTCTACAGTCCGTCGAGCAGTGTGGGGACGAGCATCGTCGTGGAGAAGAAGTACTCCTTTCTCGAGGAGACCACGACGTTTTGTTCGAACTGCAGGCTTCGGTTCATCTCGCAGCAGCTGTGAACACGTGTCCCTGGTTACGGTAGGGAGGTACCCCGCGAGGTCGGTAGCGAGTCACAAGAACGCCATTCGTGTCCCAAAAAATGGTCAGCATGAAGGTCGAGGAGAGGTCTCGTGCCTCCATTCCATACTGGCTCGTTCGCTCTCTGGTGTCTGGTAGTGGACCCATGTCTCGTCTCCCGTCGCAATTCGCGAAAGGAAAGCATCTCCTTCGGCTTCGAAACGGCTCATCGGGGAAACCGCACTGGTTTCGCGCCGGCTCTTCATCTCTTCCGTCGGTAGACGGGGGATCCATCTCGCACACGCTTTATCGAATCCCAGCATCTCGTGAAAGATATGGTGGGTAGAGCCATGACTTACCTACCGAGGTTGGCAGCGATTTCATCGAGTGTCATTCGCCGATCCCGTTTCGCAAGTTCCTCGGCGCGTGCTACGGTCTCCGACGTCACTACGCAGTGCGCTTGGCCCGGGTGTTATTCCACTTTGAAACTTCTGCACCCACTCGTAGACGTTGCTCCTTGCAATGCAGTGGTCACCATACACAGCTTTGAGTCTCGGATGAATTTATTACCATTAATGCCTTCGGCAACAAGGAAACGGATCACAGGACGTATCTCTTCCTTGGTGCAAACCAACACCTCGAAGGCCATGTTAGAAAGAATCTCATGCTGTAAAAAAGTGCAGACGGAGCTGTGCATGCCCCTAGGGAACATGCCGACAAAGAAAACGGCACATGAAAAAATACGGTTGCGAAGATGTTTTGGAGAAAAAAAAAAAGTCCTGTTTTCAGTTGACTGACCCTCGTAAATGATTGAGAGAGGGGCGACGTTTAACGTGACAGTACCTAACAGATGACAATGTGCGATGGAATGATCGCGTGTCATCAGGCTATTTTTTTCCCACGAGTCAGTGTGTCGCGCAAGATGACGTAAACTCACTTGACCTTAGAGCAGGGATCGGGAACCTATGGCTCATGAGCCAAATTGGGCTCACGAGCCGAAAAGTTTGGCTCGTTGAGCCATGGCTAAAAATCATGGTTGTTCCCCATTTTTCTCATGCATGAAAGAATGCATTTGTCTGTCGCTCACTTCAGGAAAAATTCTGCAGTTTTGACATTTTTTCGCTCACAAGCACCTACCTCAATCCTAATATGGCTCACTTGGCCTAAAAGGTTCCCGACCTCTGCCTTAGAGCAATGTAAGTTGATTTTTGAAGCGCCTATGTAAATCTGAGACCACATGCGAAGTGCAAATGAAGGTGGAGAAACGAACTATGCCACCATGACGTACTAGAACTTTCAAAATTCACGGTAAGCTCGATGCCGACGGTTCAGTGCATGGTCTCCCAGAACACTGCTAGCAACGCAACGCACAAGCAACGTCCTGATTGACCTCACGCAGCAACAGGCGGGGAAAACGCTGCCGTTGCAATGCGAGCAATTCGCGCGATCGCCTGAAGTCGAGGAGTCCCGTGTGAGGAGCCCCGTGTGAGGAGTCCCGTGCTGCCATCCCAGCAGGAACCTGTCCACGAGTTTGTTGCACCGTTGCTCCCCGCTGCCAACAGTGGTGCTAACGGTGAACAATTTGAACATCTGTGATAATGAACCTAGTGTGAAGCTAGTGTGATAGTTAAAAAAAGAAATGCCAGCGGTGGAACCAGCAGATTCCGGCAGGAATAAAAATAAAAGGAGACATGAATTCGGCATTGCTCCCTCTACGTTACCCACGTTCTCGAAGGATCCTGCCAAAAACGAAAGAGAAAACGACGACATTCGCATGGCAACGCAAACTTTCATGCAATCCAAATTTACAGATTTTCTCCAAACTAAATAAAGTGGAAATTTACTGCGTCTGTGTTCTGTACGTTGGAAGGCATAGCAAATTTGAATGGATAATGTTTCTTTGCGAGAAAATGTCTCTTCCTTTCCCCCGGACTCGTCTCGTCTCGATCAGATGAGACATTTCCCCTTCAAAAGTTTCTGACGTTTTGCCGATGCATCGCAACGGTTGGGGAAAAAAATGAATGATAATAATGGACCATCGATAGTATCGATGCATCGACCTATCGTGACAGCCCTACTTCATTGTTGTTAGTAATAGTGCACACTGGCTCTTAATTATTTTTTGTAGTTTCGTGATCACTTATTGATTTAGTAATTTAATTAGAGGTTTGCCCGCGACGTTGCGGGTAGGAATCAGGCATATCGTATGAAAATTAAATCCTCGCATAACATGAAGTGTGATTGTTATTATACTCACAAATCTGATATTTTAAATAATTTATTTGAATATTTGATATATTTTTCCTTAGGATTCCCCACAATGGCGGATACAGGGGGGGCGGTGGGGGCGACCGCCCCTCCTATGCATTTGCAGGTTGCAGGTTAGCACTTGATTTATTTATCCAAAATAGCATTTGCATTAAATTTTATTGGAGCTGGTGAAGTAGATGCTCAATTTCTTACCCCAGACGAAACAAAAAGGTGAAAGGTCGAGGAATGGTGATAGGCCAAGGGGGGGGGGGGACCAATGGAACCGCCCCCCCTATGAAAAATTTCTGTATCCGACCCTGATTCCCCAGATCTGCAGTGCTTTTCTTCCCTTTTCCCCTTTTCCTTTAAAACTCTCTAATTCCAAGAAAAAGGTTTAAGGCCGGAGTTCTTGCACCCCAGTACCCTTCGTACCCCCTAGTTTGCGCATCGCTGATCCAGAGATCGGAAGAATCCGGTAAAAAAAAAAAAAATTCGCTGGTATATCGTCGGCCCATATCTGGGGAGGTGGACCTTCATCCCCAGCCCCTCCCCACCCCCTTCCCACCCCCATCGTCCCTCCACCTCGCGGCACACGGCAGAAGCGGCTAACGTGCAGCTGACCCAACGCGAAAGTCTCGAGTCGCACAAAAGTCTCGGGCTTCTCTCTGTTACACGAACAAATAAGGATCGCATAATCGGCGCGAGATGGCACCTATATTGTCTCAGTGGTGAGTCCTGATCCTATTGAAATGTGTCCCCTGTACCTTTGACATCGTTCCCGATGGTTTCCTCACGTAGATCTCGGTGGAAGACACCTGCAAAAAAATGCATGCGAAATGAGCATTTGGGTCCTTATTTTATTTCAAATTCGCCTCGATGAACTCACGATGAAGTTAGGCTGCAAAGCATAGGCCATGAGCGCTATTTCTTCTTTTCTTTTCATCCCAAGTCTGTCCGGCGGACATGCGATGGTCGTCGAGGCGGATGTGCTGCGAACGCACGCCGGAGGTCAGGTCAAGAAGGCGAGGTCTACCAGCTGCTCTGCCGTCTGGCCGTTCGTCCATTCAAAGTAAGGTTCCCACGTTATTGTCGATATGCGTATATCAGGGGTGCACAACTCGAAAGACTGTAGGGGCCAGTCAGTATTTTGACGCGCGTTTCGCGGGCCACAGTCCGGTTGACCATAGCTGTGGCCAACGGAGCAGAGGCCGTAGTGGCACTCACAACGCCACCAGTCACGGCGGGTCGCGAGCAAGGGCCCCTCGGGCCGCATGCGACCCGCGGGTCGTATGCTGTGCACCCCTGACGTGTATCGATTCCCCTGAAGTCTGTCGTCGGTTTCGTACTGCACTCGATCTTTCTCCACGTACAAGTAAAGGGAAGAAATTTCAAATCGTTCACGCATTTTGTATGGAAACCCAGTTAAAGGAGACTCCGGGTAATTCCGGCGCATTGGATGAAAAAAGAAGGGTTCACCTTGTGACCTGATTCCAGAGGCTCTTATTAGAAGCAGGATTGCAACGTTTTTGGCCGAGCAATGTTGTATACAGTTTGGAGGCTTTCTCCAGAGATTTTAGGGTGTAAGAGGAGTGATTACGCGTAGATGTAAGTGAACATGCCCTTCGTGTGCGGGCTGAGGCCCTATTGTGCGGGGAAAAAAAAAAAAAAAAAAAAAAAAAAAAAAAANAAAAAAAAAAAAAAAAAAAAAAAAAAAAAAAAAAAAAAAAAAAAAAAAAAAAAAACAGAAAAGTTTACTAGGTATATTCACAAAGATTATTTTTAAAATCATAGGAAGCATTTATATTTAAAGCACGAGGGATAAGCAACTGCATCAAAATTTCGTGTCACGGAAGTATTTGGAGTACGTCTAGCGGATGTCCAGAAGGCGTTTCAAGAGGATATCCGCAGCTTATTTCATGCGGATGTCCGGTGGATCTCCGTACGTCTGGAGCAGATAACCAGCGGATAAGCGGATGATCCCTTGCTTCCTGGGGTCGCGTAGGAAAGGAAACTAACACGGGCAATAGGTCAGTGCAGTGCTCCCATGAGATCAAAGTAGTGTCCGTACTACCTTCAATCGAGGTGGTCATATTCCCCTATGTTGGCTTGCATGACAAAGTCGACAACACTGCCTGCGAAGGGAGTGTTGTCCACTTTCCACAAGATTCTGGAGTGACCGTATAATAACTCTGAACAAATGGTTTCTGTATCCATGCTGCTATTTGGAAATACGTGCTTACGTTGTTCAATGTTCATATTAGCATCAGTGTCATAAGTTGAACCATTAAATACAACTAACTTTCAAAATGTTTATGTATCCCGTCTTCCTGTTGACACTGCATTGATAAACAAAGAGCAACATTTCGGGTAATACAAATACTCTTCCATATTTCTGTTTTCAAAATTCACCCAAACTATTTCCCCAAGGTATTCCACCAAGTCACCCCATAGGGTTATGAGCACTACTCGTACGTGTTCAATCGGTCTTGTCCTGGTCTGTTCCTACTTTTTTTAATGACCCTTTCATGGAGCATTAATCCCCTATTAATGCTCCATGAAAGGGTCATAAAAAGTACATATACTTTGTCTCACCCAGATGAAGATGAAGAGCAAGTAAGAGATGAGGTGGGTTTTTGCCAAGTGATGCATAGTCATCTCTCCGAGATGAATAATAGATGTACTTTCATTATCCGCCATTTCCCATAGGTACTATGGGGAAATGGCAGAGATTGCGATCGGTCTGTCACTTTTTTCCCATTTTTTATTCATTCCATCTGTCAGCAGTAACCATAGCGACCGGACAACATGACCCAATGCGCACGCGCAGCTTTCCGCCTGGGTCGGGGTGCCTGTCTTCCACGAAAACATCCACTTCCCTTCCAGCCCTCACGGATGACGGATCCATTGTAGATAACGGGAGAGAGCGGCTGCTCTCGACCGCGTAGACAGGGTTGCTAGGCGTACGCGTGAAATTCCGCATCTGGCATCCTACACTTGATATTCCCCTTCCACCTCCACGCGACGCGGACGCGCGGACCATCGAAAACACGTCTAGTTGTTTCAGACTTTTTATATTGGCCTATGCCGTACCAATGACAGTTATTAATTATTTCAATGTTGGAGTTAGGATGGGGCAAAAATGATTACTCCAAAGGTATCGGAGCCATTGCAATGGAAGATCTGTGCCTGGACTATTACTCTCTTGTGGTTTTTTCGCTCAATATCTTTTCTGCATCGTGGAAAATCGGTTCATCACCGGCTTATTTGCGGGAAATGTGCAATTTTCCCACAGGGAGCTACAGTTGGCCCGATGAAAGGCCAACCGGCCATGCCCGACCATAAGCCGGCTTCAGCCAAATGTAAGTCGACCATCTGCCTATGATGGCTCAGCCATAGCTGCTATGGCCCAGCCATGTCAAGAAAAAGCCACCGATGATAAATATTGTTGTCAGTGAACATGGCCTAAAACTCATGGATTCTCGGGAGTCGATCAAGTCTGTTGCGAAGCAACTGAAGCCTACTTCTGGATCTCTTGGAAATTGCTCTTTCGACAAGTTTTGAATCCTTGAAGATGTTTTTGAACTTGGTGCAATTCAGTTCTTCTTATTTTATGGGGGGGGGGGGAGAGGAGTCAGAGCCGTGTAGGATGAAAATACCAAAGTAATGACTTTGGGCCGATTGCATGAACGATGTTTATTTTAGACATCGATTATCGATAGCCATTGTTTAAACATTGTCTACGAAAACATCGTTTAACCGCTGTCTACTTTCGATTGCGTGAACAATCCCTAAGCCATGTTTTCATAGCCGATGGTTAGACGAT
>CAJPEV010003572.1:0-29628 GCA_905338385.1 Darwinula stevensoni | reverse complement strand
AAAGTTTTATAAAGAGTAGGGGATCCATTGAAATTCTGAAGGAATCTTGTGGACGAAAACAAATGAACTGAAATGAAATGACTGAAATAGAAAGAAACAATTTGAATTTGTTTGATGTCTGATCAAGATAAATTAAATGAAGACTAAACTCTAAAAAAAAAGTATATGAAAATTCCCTCAGAGACGAAAAATAAAGTACAACTGGAGTTCCGGTGGCAATAAATGAGCCAAAAAAAAATTAAAATTATTTTTGGATGTTAACTTACTATGAAATTGAGTTCATGACCGGAGTTTTGTCCCTTCGATTTCCTCTCTAGGCTTTTGCTTCTTGCCTTTCTTCTTGTACATGTTTTTTTACATAACGCACGAGGAGAATGAATACATTTTTTGACAAACCCATGAGGCTCATATCTTGCCTACCTTTATGTGACACAAATGCAAAGGTCCTTAAAATGCCACATGCATTATTACAGACTTCCATAAAGTTTGTAACATGCCTCTAGACGTGTGCGCTTCTTCTGGATATATTACCAGTTGAATTAGAGGGAAGCCTTATTATTTTTTCGTTTACTCACTTTTATGGGGCCTCTGGCGGTTGGTTGAGCCAGAGATCAGACTGTCGCTCTAATCCTTGGACATGATACTGTAAATTCCAGAGGTGTCTGACCAGTGGCGTATTTTACAGGAGGAGGAGGGCAGAGGAAGCACCGCCTTGAAGCCCCTTGAAGGTAGTTTTCTCCCCTGATATCGCTCCGGTGGGGTTTAGCGCCCCCGCTCTGTTGCCCTGCCCCTCCCTGACCCATCAGCCAGAAATACGCCATTGGGTCTGATTCTATTAGGTTGGACTGAATGGAATATTTCATGGTTGGTTTGGAGCTTTAAAATGCCACATGCATTATTACAGACTTCCATAAAGTTTGTAACATGCCTCTAGACGTGTGCGCTTCTTCTGGATATATTACCAGTTGAATTAGAGGGAAGCCTTATTATTTTTTCGTTTACTCAATTTTATGGGGCCTCTGGCGGTTGGTTGAGCCAGAGATCAGACTGTCGCTCCAATCCTTGGACATGATACTGTAAATTCCAGAGGGGCCTGACTAGTGGCGTATTTTACAGGAGGAGGAGGGCAGAGGAAGCGCCGCTTTGAAGCCCCTTGAAGATAGTTTTCTCCCCTGATATCGCTCCGGTGGGGTTTAGCGCCCCCGCTCTGCTGCCCTGCCCCTCCCTGACCCATCAGCCAGAAATACGCCATTGGGTCTGATTCTATTAGGTTGGACTGAATGGAATATTTCATGGTTGGTTTGGACCACATTGACAGATTCAAATCTTCACAGTTTTAAATGTTGATTATTAAAAGCACCTTTTCGTGAACAACTGCTGGAGCGTTTCGCGAACGGGACGAAATGGACTGACTAGTCCGCCGCCAGTTTGGCACCGTTATTATATTCTAACAGAAGATTTATAAGTATATGTTATGCAAATGGGACAAAACGCTAGAATTTTGCATTGTCATGATTCAGAGAAATAATATTGGGTGCTTCTGGTCATCAAAACCCATCCCGTCTTCCATATACCCCAATTTTCATAGAGTTTTGCTCCTTACTATTTAAACGAGACACTGCACGATTTTGGAACTCTCGACATTTCCCATGTAGAAGAAGGGAGTGCTTATTGTCATTGGAAACCCTTAATTTCCTTTAGCAACATTTTTTGTTCTGTTCAGCATGAGAGCATTCAAAAAAGAAACAAATTTGAATTTCGAACAGCCTCGCTTTGGAAAAATAAAATAAAATTTAAAAAATTACCCTTCCACATCGATGAATCCCCGGTATGGTGTATGCAAATTTTCGGTGGATTCTGCCCCGTAGCGGTTGAAGTAGACATGATGTTCGAATTTCAAACGGCCTGGTATATGTGGTAGAGCTATTCTGCAAGGGATGCATATCGAATTGGTAGGACCGACACGCCAATCAGGCGTGTAACTCCTCTAACAATAAAGTTTCCGGTCTGGTTTGGGGAAGTACTTCCAGAGACCAACAGTTTGAAGTTTAGAGACCTAAGCGGCCCGCGGGTCGGCCTGATCAGTTCAACACGAGGCGAAGCTGGGCCCTATTAAGCTCGGCCGACGATCAAAATCAGGGTCTGGTGTGGGGCATGATTCCACTCAAGCGGACCTGGTCGGATTCGGAAAAAATCCTCCGTGCAGGCCTCTGACGGCGGAGAGATTAGAGAAGACCAAGGAAAACGAACAGAAATAAAGAGGGAAATCAAGCGAGTAGTATTTAAAAAAAACAGCGGAGGAATGCTGGCGCCACACAACCCTGGGCAGGGGGAAGGAAAAGGAAAAAAAAACCTAGGCAGGTGAGAGACTGCGAGAGGAGAGGGAGTGAGGAAATGATAGGGCGTCGTCTGCTACAATTTACATGTACCAGAACAGGGATAAAGTCCCGCCATTCAATAACTCGTAAGCCTGTAAGCAAGCCGATTCACGATTCAAGTACCATCTGAATCGTGAATCATTCTGCTACATGATACGCGGAAGAGGCTGTGTGTATTATGTGAGTGAGGAGGCATGCAGGGGAAAACGTGACCGTTTCCTGCAGGATTCTCCGACTTGGCATCAGTCAAATCACTATAAATCAGAGATTTATGAATATTTTGGCATATAATTAGGCAGAGCCCTTCACGACAGTCGTCTCTAAATATTGGTGCACAAAAATTGCAGCATCTCCTATTCGTTCCCGAGTAATCCGGGTCCGACGTTCAAAATAGCTAAAAAATTATGATTTTCGAGAGTATTTTCAAATGGCACGCGAAAACTGTCTATAAGATTTGAACGCCACTTTGCATAAAGATGCAACTGGTCATGATGCAAAATCCTCTGCATGGATTTCTCGATGTGTTGATTACGACGGATTTGGGAGGGGCAAACGTGAGGCGCGACGAGACGAGATTTTCGCAAAATTCGTTCCCCATCCCGAACCCATGGTAACAATTTCAAGAATTTTACATCTTTGTTCAGAGTAGAATCTAAGGAAGAGAATGAGACTAATTTCAAAGTTCTGTGTTGAACGATGCCGGAGATAAAAGCCTCCGAAGAGACCCATCCAAATCGTGACCTTTGACCCTACTTCCTGTACACACCGGTGACCTTAGAGCCTCGAAATGTGGCTCTTGGGCCCTCCTTCGAGGTCCCTAACAATAATTATAGAGCAGAATTTTGATCCAAGGGGGTCAATTTTTTATATTTTATATGTACCTTAAACCACATCTCTAGGCCCAGTCTGACAACCCTATATCTATTGCCCTCCAGTACGCCCATATGTCTCAATGCTATTTCAAACTTCTGAATTCGGAATCGGGAATGAAATCGGATATTTATGGCTGTCATCTTCTAGACCTAGGCGAATGGTATCGCCACCAAGCTCAAGGTGAACCAGAATGGGTGCACTCGATAGAAGTCCTACATTTAAAGACCAATCATAGCCCTTCCTGCTCTTGTACCCGACCTCTTTCTCTCTTTTCATGCGTGAAGGAATGCCTATAATTTATAACTTAAGAAGGGAGTCTCTAAGGCCCCACAGATTGTCGGCGTTTCCGATCGAATCCACCAGAGCGCCATCTGTTGGATCTGGGCATCTCAAGGAAGTCTGCCGAAAGTGATTTTTTACCATGACATCGACATCCCTGATAACTCTTTTTGTTTCACAGCTAGGGTTACTCACAAGATATACGAAGAGATAGAGTAAGACCAACAACTAATATTCAGGAAATAAGTCGTCATGAGGAGAGCATACAGAAAAACAATTTAGTTCATGAATGGTATTCAGGGACCTTAATAGCATCCTTTTCAATTATTGCGAATTGGCGCGATTAGTCTTCATTGGGTTTCATCTTGCCTTCAATGAAGAGACCGGCGCTTGTGCTACTTTCGTGTGTTATTCTATCCTCTTTTAAGTCAGCAATCATTAATTGAGTAATTTTAGGTTAGGATACATAATTAAGCTTGATCAGCACACAGGTTAGCATCCATTCAGGATATTCAGGTAATATTACAGGCATAAGCATAACGAACCAACGGGCCGAGTAAGCATTAGGAAAATGCTTGAGACATGTTGGAAATGTCTTCAAATGGCCTACCCACTTTCGGAACCCAGACAATTAGAAATTGGGCAGAAGTAGAAACCATCAGAGATCTCAAGGATGTTGTGACAAAGAACAGAGCAGTTGGTTTAAGACCAAGGAATGAAAATTTTTCAGACAAAGGCAGCTAAGCAACCAACCATAGAGTCTTGCTTCAATCCAGGAACATATGATAGAAGGGTCTTTGGAAAATTCCATGTTCACTTACGACGACATGTGCCCATTGCAACTGGGATGGGTGGGAACAGCCTGTTTTATGCCATTAGCATCATTATTACTGGGCATCAAAACTTGGGGCCATTCCTGAGGGTAGCTGCTGTTCATCAAATGTTCATGGAAGAAAAATTTAACAGGAGATTTTTGATAAGAATGGGAGAAACATTTGATGAATTTATCCTGGGCTTGAAAAGGAATGGGACATATGGGGAAACTATTGTGGTCCATGCTTTTTCGACATATTTGGAAAGACACATACATATACTAGCGAGTTTGTTTGACCTTCGGGCAAACAAACTCGCAATGGACGCGCCTTCGGCGCTCTGCGATCTAAGGCATCTGTTTTCGATGCTCACCTCTACTAATGGTCAAACTCCTTTGTTCATGGGCTCAATTCTCGCACCTTAAAGTAAAGGTGTTAAACAACATATTATTACTGACGACAAGTCATTTGTAGCATAAGGATCACCAATTAACAGTTGTAAGTGTGCCGTTTAGTGTTCCATTGTTGTATTCAATTCCTGTCCTTCAATGACTGAGGAGGAAAGAACGAGTTCATGAGAATGGCGTAAGCGTAAACCTCTATCTGGGGGGGGGGGCTAGGCAGCAGACACATAAATTCATTACTTCTGAGTTTCAAGCCGATAATTCCAATTCGACTGTTGGGAACTTCATCGTTAGTTTTATATTCTGGCGAAAGGACTCTATGGCAGTCCCTTTCTCAAACTCTTCTAAAGTTTCCATACAGTTGTCTATGAAAAAACCGTATAAGCCGTATATGCAGCCCATAGCTATACCTTCCCGTTTTGTTGAAGTGTGAGCATTGGCGTAATCGTCCTTCAGTGGATTAGACATAGCTGCCTTATATCGAAATGTCAATGGAACATCTTGTACTGTTTCCCTGCAAGAAAAATAAATAGAACCCATTCATATCTGCAAGCGTACCAGTACGCGCCAACTCGTGCCCTTCTCTTCACCAATGACCCAACGGCATAGCTTGAACGCCTAGCGCGTCAGGTTGAGACAAAATGATGCTCGGTAAGATGGGCCGAAAAGTTCCTCCATGCGAATGGGTCGGGCAAGATTCGAGCAGGCCTCTGCACCTGTCCAAGTGTTATCTATAGGCCTGCTAAGTCAATCACCTCAGGGCACGTGCATTCTATGTCAAACTTCATCCAAGGTGTGGACAGCAACAAGAACAGTAAAATGCCTAAAAGGAGCAAAGCCTGGGTTCTTGGTTCCCCCCAGTACCGATGAGTTTCGACAACTCCTGTCTGGAACGTTTACGACGTCTCCTTCCCGACAGTACGGTAGTGGAGGAGGTCACACTTCAAGTCTTTTCTGTCTCCTTCGAAGACTCACGCGTTGCCTCTTTCGTCGTTGGCGTCATTGCATCCGCCAACGAAGATGGCGAAAAGAAAGAAGGCAACGAAATCAAAGTTGAAGTTGAAGCAGGTGAAACAGCATGAAGCTGTTTCGACAAAGAAGAAGGAAGCAAAATCTATCAAAGGGAACATTTCTAAACGAGTTATGCAGTCAGGGACTGGTAATCGACGTCGACACAAGTAGAAAGTTGTTTCTAAATCTCGCAAGGCACGGGATATTTTGGATTGAGTTTCGCCATTAGATTACTTACACCTCATTCCTTTTATATGGCGTCTTCAGGCTATTACTTTCCGATTTCGGGGAATATTACATCAATCTCATCAAGGTTTCCCCAATCAAACTTTCACTGAAAGTTTGATGAGAGTATCACTGGCTGGAGATATGAACGCTATTTACCGAGTAATGCCATCCCGTCACAATCTGATAATAACATTCTAGACCGTTATTTGGACTTAATCATTCCACCATGCGACGATCTGACTAATGTAGAATTCGTCTTATGTGTTTCGTGTACCGTTCTAAGAGGTGACAATACCAAGACGAACCCGATCGGATCAGAAGGTAATGTGGGAATATATTACACAGCTCAGAGTGGTCTCCAGTCTCCGTTTTCTAGCTTTGTATTTTTCTGGAATGGGGTGGTCGTAAATGAGAAAACGGAAACTTATCCAATAAGCTCCTTTTTTCACCGCCTTGTGAGCATGAGCCCGATAGAAAAAATGACATGGGCCAGACCCAGTGGGTGGTACAATTTTGAATTGAAAGAAACGGATGTTATCGATGCGGAGCTGCTCGACGACTGGCAACGGAAACGATGGTTTGGTAGTTCCACTGTGGAATTAATGTCAAAACTCGACCTGGACTTGTCAACATGCCCGTTTGCCACCTTGCCCAAAAGTGAACTTCGTTTACGTTTGACGAGAAGTTCCAATACGTTTTTCATTTCATGTCCCGATAGTGGGCTAAGGATTCGATTTTAAAACTGGTAATGCAAAGTGCAGAGCTGTATTTGAAAAAGTTGACATCAGTTCCCGCGGCTAATTTGGCATTGGAGGCAGCACTGAGTGGATCTGTACTGCATTATCCCATGGAGAGAAGAGTTTTAAAGACACACGCATTCCTAAAGGGAATAAAAAGTTACCATTGCGAGAATCTATTAGGTTCTTACATTCCAAAGAGAATGATTATTGCTTTGTTTAGCGAAACCGGTCTGATGGGAGACTTTTGTTGATCCTCTCAAGACAGAGAATGCTCTCTGCAATAATGTGTCGGTAACGATAGATGGGATAACGATGTACAGCGTGAACCTCGATGCCGAAACGAATGCCTTCACACAACCCTACCTTGTGACACTGGATGCCATAGGAAATGCCAACATGGAATTAGATTTCAAGTCCTACGGAACTCGTCCTTTCATAATTGGTTTCGACTTGAGTTCAAACCATATTGGCGATCTGGCACACTCAGAGCAGCCTCTATTTAGAACCGGTTTCCTAAAGTTGGGCATGTCCTTTGCAAAAGCTTTAGAAAATGACCTGGTTCTAACACTCATGGGTTACTTTGATACACATATCGAGGTGACCAGAGACCGACAAGTATTTACGAGATTTCCTCTTTGAACATCTGCTCAGAGTATAAATGGGGAAATCTCGCAATGAAGTCCTGCAAAATGGATTCACGCACGATCGATGCAGTTTTGAGACACCATCCTGCTTGTTTGGGAAAATATAACGTGACCTATGCATCCGATCAATTGGAAAAACTATCCTCCTCAAACTTCCCAGCATGTATAATTTCTAACTGTTCCAGTCAAGAGAAACGTGGGCGACATTTCGTTGCAATGTTCCTCGAGAAAAAGGGTCGTGTGGAGTTTTTTGATAGCCTCGGTCGGTTTCCAGGTTTTTATGGGCATGCCTTTGAAAGATTCGTGAGAGAGCATGGGGGAAAATCAGCTGTCTAAAACGACGTTCAAGTTCAGTGCTCAAGCGCCAAAACATGCGGGGCTCACGTCATTTTCTACCTGATTCATCGATGTCTCGACCACAACATGAAAGAGATTTATCCTCCTCATCTTCCCCCATCATTTCATGACACAATTGTGAATTGGTTTTTGCTGACACTCACTTAGGAATAAATAAATAAATCGCATACATGCAGTTTCATTTGGAAATTCCGGATGTGAACTTGCCTCTGAGTAAAATCTTTCTTCGTTTGTGCAAACCCAGCAGTGAGCAGGGTTAACACATTGTCTGGTTTGCACATCATTAGACTGATGGAAATGGTCTTGGAGTAAATGTTTTCCTTCCATTTCCCCGTAGCTGTCAACATATGCTGATTTTGAAAAAAAGTGAAAGCCACAATCACTATTTTGAAAAGCAAAAAGCCATAAATACATCACCTCGTAGCGATTTGCACTCTGCCAGTTTCTCACTTCCTCTTTCTGCGTGATCTTGTCTCTGCAACAACATACTCCTGAGTACCATAAGTTTGCAAAGATTCGAATACTCCCATTACTTACTGGGAGTTTCCTAATGTCAACTTTCATGTCTCCCTTTCCATAGGCGATGCTCTTCCTCACTTATATTTTGATATTTCAAAATCCATCAGATCGCAATACATTTGAGCTATGGTTAAAAGATTGTGTCGGGGGTGTTGTGGATGTAGGGAAGGCTGAAGGAGAGGTTACCTTATTTCCCAACTGTGCCCCTCTGGGGGCACAGTTGGGCTCAGGAGAGAGGTAGTAGCTGCATGGTTCAGAAATATACCATGGAAAATTTTCACGTTGGTAGGTGAAGGAGGAACTGAAGAAATACTTTTGTCTGCTGTGAAGACTGCAGAAAAATATAACCAAATTAGTAAGCTCATCGCAAATCTCTTCTCACATTCCATTTCACATTTGAAATAATTAATATACCTTTCATTTACAGTTATGATGAAGATTGGGATGTTGCAGAGGAAGAGGGAAGAGGAAAAAGTAAAAAAAAAATTCCGCATCATTCCACTGTTCCTTCATGAATAAAAAATCAGAGTAATCTACCATTGATAATCACTTTTAAAAAATCAAATTCGTTACAAATGTAACCAGAGATGTGTTTAACACATACTGTCTTTCATGAGGAGACACTCATGGCCAGCGTCATTCTAGCTTTCTCAAGTTAAAGTTTTTTTTCCAGATCTAGGATCATTATTTCGTATATCTTCTCTTTCCTAGGATCATGTACGTCATCAGGGTGCACTCTGCAGAGGAGATAAATGATGCGATGGTGCTGTTATCAGTACTGGCGCATGTGAAATTGAAGGTGACTTCTCAACATGCTATCGTACTCAGACTCGAAGGAGATAATCGACTCCGGAAGAAGACCATTGAAGAGAAACTCGGAAGCCTATGTTCGTCCGTGAGATGGCATGCAGACGACGCGGACATCGAAAAATGTATCAAGACGGAGGAAGTCCGTGCTAAATATAATGTTGTCTGGTAATACCATTCCATACTTCATGCAATTTTTCATCAGAGACACACGCATTCTTTCCATACAAACTAGTTAACTAAATCACTGAAATAATATTTTGATATATTTCTTGCTGTATATTCTTCACATTCTCTTCACAGAAACGATAGAGGCTGAAGAGAACCATTTTTCCCAGACCCCTACTCCTGTTCCGACTACATGTCTTCAAATCCCTTTAGAAGTTCTTCCGCTCTCATATACACGTTTGGATTGCTTCCATTCACATCGCAATCATCATTATCAATACCTTTCAACACTTTCCCTTGTTCTTCGTATCATATATCGTGTCTATTGAGGTAGAGATTGGCAACGAGTGAATTGTAATGAAGTTTCCTTTTCCATCAATGCATATTTTCTAGTCATATTTGGCTGCTCACCCTCCTCCACATATCTGGGACCGTTCGTGAAAGGCGATCCTGTCTTGTACAGTTTCTTTCATGAAAGCCACGCTGCCCTCCCCCTCCCGACTCAGGCTGAAGGTACTTTGGGAAGATGAAATTCGACCCCCCTAGAATCAAATTCTGGCTTATAGTTATTGTAGAGGACCCCAAGAGAGGGCCTTGAAGCCACTTTTTGGCACCCTCAGGTCAAGCACCTGACCGTGGCGAATGGTCAAAGGTCACGATTTGCCTGCCTCTCTTTGAATTCGCTTCTTCCCTCGCTCATTCTCGGAAAAAACATTGCATCGTGAAAAGCATGCTAAAGTTCTTAGAGACCGTCCCCATTCGTCTTCGTGTCAAAGGGCGCGATGATTCAACGAACCGTTTTCCTTGGAAGTTCGAAGATGTACCTCAAAATCTCCTTCTTTGCATAGTGCCTCATATCTATGATCATTTCTCGAGAACGAGATAGAAATTCAAAATTTCAACAGACAGAATTGTGGAGAAGCCTCTTGAGCAGCTTCAGGTCCATTTTCAGACAAATCTGTTCATCCCACTCAGATCCCTAGGGATTTTACTGAACCTAGGTTTGCAATTTTAAGGCATCCCAAGCAGCATGTTCATGTAAACATGACATCAATTTTATGCAAACAATGTCAATTTCTTGCAATTGTCATGAAAATGACATCATGTTTGCATAAAATTTTCGTTCCAATATTTACGTCACCAAAGTGTATGTGTATTTCATATAAACTAGACATGACTTCACCTGATATAAAGTACATGATATAAAGTTTATATAAAATCAACATCACAGCATTCATATGACATTTTTGATCAAAAAAGTTATATGAAACTGAAGGAGTCTTTCCTAAGGCACATTTTATCATCAACCAGACTTCACCCTGTGAATCATGCATTGCGCAGAAACTTATTGTGAAGTTGAAGGGATATATGCTACTCCCGAAGAAATTCCAAAATTGCCTAATATCAAGAAATTTGTACAGGAATAGTGAAAACACTCAATAAATCCTGATGTATTTAATCAATAATATAGCACAGTAATATCCATATGATTTCATCAGGCGTATGCCATTTCAGTACTAAGGTATGCCTTAAGAGTCTATCATACATGAAATGCAAGTAAATGCAAAACAGCAAAACAGCAATGAACAGGCAAAGTCCTTCTATATTTATACCACTTTGCTTTTGATTATTTCCCTATAAAATATACAAAATATGCACTAGTATGCAGAATTGTGAGAAAATGCCATAATACAGTTCAACAAACTTTTTAAATGACAATTGCTTCCTTTCTAAGCATTGTGCTTCAATCTTTCTTACATACGCCTATGATCTTGTAGAATTTCATCCCTCAAAAGGCTTTTCCTAGATGCAACATGCCACAGGAGTTTCAATTTCATGCAAAATTTTGCACACTGTTTAAAAGGCATTCTCATGGAATAGTTTTCACATTTCACAGATCACCCACAAATAGTTTATGTTGTTTCTCAAAGGCATCCAGCAAAGCTGCCACAGTAGTGAATCAACAATTCATTTGTCACATCAAGGCTGAAAAAACTATGCCCTTCCAATCTTGCTAAATGTTGACTGCCCCCAATATTCATCAAATTCCCTCTTTTAGAAATAATGCCAATACCATGGGAATAGGCTGACCAGAATGAACCAGGATTGTTATAATCTCAGTAAAACATATTTTCCAACACCCCATTTTCTTATATTTTATTCCAAGAAATCCAATTGTAATGCATGAGCATGATTGACGAGGCCAATGAATATACATCTAAACAATTTCCATGAATGAGTGAAAGTAACATTGCTGGGCAAAATGTTGACAAATCCTGGGAGAAACTGGCATTTGTTCCTGCACAGCGAACTACGCTTTTCCCTATCGGAGTGGGGATGGGTATCTCTTGCAGTCCAGCTCATAGAATTCCTGCAACAGAAGGAGGATCAGGTTAGTGAATGTAAAAGTAGCACTCCTGAGCAAGGCACTTCAAAAATTTGGAAATAAAAAACAGCTTGATTTCAAACAAGGCAAGGTCAGGTGTTTATATACCTGTCCAATATACAAAAATAAAATTATCATTTGTGCTCAATCCAAGGACTGTAACAGGCAATGAACCAAACATTTGAGAATGGAATAATAATATTGGCAAGCAGAAAGTTGTTGATATTTGTAACAACTTTGTTTCAATCCATGTAATCATTGGAGGGCTAGACCTTCATATGCCTGTCTACACCAAGAAGATGCTAGGCATGATTTGATCCCCATTTGAAACACAGGGAAAAAAAAGTAAATAAACTACAAAGAAGCATTAATTATGATGGCATTGACTGAATTACAAAAGGAATGTTCAACTCATGGTTTCATGAAGAGTAAAATACACATTTCTAATAGCTGAGGGTTCTGGATATCATATGCATTCTCCATGAAACGGCCTGGACCTGGAGCAAAGGGAGATCTGGAGGAAGGAGAGTGAGTAGAGTTAGGCCAAATCATTGGCACAAACCTGGCACTGACTGAACATGGAGACCATAATTTGCAAGAAAGATAGTCTTCGCTTCTTATGAATGGTGAATATTCAATAAATTTAAAGCAGAGCAACTAAAATGTGGTCACTGCAGCAAAAATCTAACTGCAATAATGTATATATTTTTAATGATAATCAAGCAATAACAGCCTGACAGGCCGATGAGAAACAGGGAAAAGGTTATCCTTTCCATCAATATTTTCTTACATTTCCTTAGTGGTTGCACATTGAACTTCATTTCAGTGTGGTAAATCTCAGGAGTCAGTAGAACGCCAGGGTAGGTCTAGGCCTAACACCATTTTGTAAACAATGAGAGAACACTGAAGATTGATGCTCCAGACCAGTGTGTCTTCCTGCATGCAGAAAATTTCTAGAGAAAAGAAGAGAAACCAAATAAACTTTCATTTGGGAAATAAAATTATTTTGCATTAAGAGCAATCAGATAATCACAGTGTGGCAAAGGGCAAAAACACTCGAGGCAGTGAGTTACACTACAACTAACATCAGAAATACTGAAGGAAGGACATGTTACTTCCAACTTATATGAATTTCTCCTAATGCCATTATAGGCAACATTGGAAGGCAATTTTAGGCATGATTTACATAAATAGATTGAAACTCCTAACATCTAACAAATATCTTACTTGAAAGAAAATCCCGTCTGGTGTTACAGAGGATACAGAAAAGTTAGGCTAACTCAAATGCTTCCAATGTATTTTTGAAAAGTTTTACCTCGTGCAGTATTTTTTAGTGCCTCTAACAGATTGGAAACTGATAATGATACACTCATATTCTTCTAAGAAAATTTTTTTACCCTGAGATTGGCAAAACAAAATATGTTCTACTTTTCTACTTAAAATTCTGAAGTTTGAATATGCTACTTTTACGGAAATGTCAGTAATTGATCAAAGAGTCACTAAAGTAGCAATATGACGAACAGAAAAATGATTATACATAATGCAACTACTTTTGAAAGGAAGAGGGTGTTATAAAGCACAATAGGATAATGGAAATTTTACTAAAACAAATTAGGAATTAGGTGAAACTGGATGGGGGAAAAGCAATGCTGTAAGACTAGGTAATTTTGCAGGTGTACCAGAATTGTATATTTTATATGTGTATGTTGCCTGCCATTATTCAATTTAAAAAATGTGAGTGCTTGCAATGAAAATGGGGAATGATACTAGAACATTTTCCATACCACTGAAATATTTCTAGTGCAGACAATAGCGATGAAGATTGTTACCTTTGGTGGATGGAGAGATCACAGAGTTAATCATGTCAATTTTTGGAATAATTCACTTTTCATAAAGTTCATAAAATGTACTGGATGACACATTACACACACTTAGATTATCATTTGCAGAAATGTATTACGAACTTTATTGAGAAACATTCAACTGAGTTTTGTGTTATTCCCATGGAACACTCTCATGAAGGGGGATGGGAACCACTTCATCTCTTGCATGTCGCTCAAATCTTTACATGTCAAAATTTCAACAATAATGGAAGAAACGTACCCGTAATGGTCCCCAGACGATGTAAGACCTGAAACATTCACAGGAAACGCGAAAAGGCTCCCGTAAGGTTAGAAACTCTGGTTAAGTATAAAGTTTCTCCTTTTTTTGTTAGCGGTTCCACAGGATAGACACGCGGACCTGGGACATGGGATACACATGATCACGGGCGTATTCGCTTCATATTTGCCATGCTAGTGAAATTCATGCCTTTGCCCAAAGGTGTGTTTGCAAACTTCAATTGTTCTACATACACTAAGAAATTTTCATTTTAAATTCCTAATGGAATTAGGAAAATATTTTCAGATTGAGAATTAGATGATTACTGAGATATTACAAGAAGAGAAGCAACAATCTTGAGCAACCGGTCGTAGAATCGAGGAAGCTTGAGAAAAGCTCTACGGATGGATTTAAAATAGGTCTTCCTCCAGAAGCGCGCGCTTGTGCTCCGACCTATTTTATCAGTCCTGTTGCATTCCTGTCTTTTCCACATTCCTTTAAGGGTTTTGGGTGTGCGCTCTTGGCCTTTGATTACGCTGCTTGAGGCATAAGGCCCGTTTGCACAAGCCTCATTTAGGGAAGATAAAGGGGCCTTTAATAAATTGAACTCGGTTTTTTTTCCGATATGTTACGACTGATGGCGAGCCCAGCTCCACAAACAAGTGGAAAGGGTTAAGCCAAAGTGATCTTTTTTTCTTGAAGGAATCTATGTATTCTCAGAGGACCGTTAACTAAAGGAGGTTTCAGCATTCGGGTCGAAGTCTTTCCAAATAAAGTCAATAGCCGCGGGAGCGCCTATTCTCGCTCTTCAATCCCTTCCTGCAACAAAATTCAACCTCCTCGTATTCCTGAGGGCATTAACAGGAACGGAATTCTGCATGCTTTCTCTCTCAGCACAGAATTCATCTAGCAAATTTGAAGCTCCCCTGGGTTGTGGAGATCACTGAATCTCGCTTTCTGAAAATGTGAATTTTATTCCGATATTTCCTTCTCTCTGTGCAGCCAATGACTTCCTTATTCTCCTTATTCACTTTNTGAAACTTCACTCGAATCTTCTACTGTTCAGGTTGTATGAAAAGCCACTTTAAATAAATCAACAGCAAAAGGTAGCGGTGTTGTTTCATGCACGAACTCAAAGGTAACTCAGGGTTACATTTCATTGCAAAATAATGACATTCCTCCACATAACAATATTAAACATGGTGCCTCTCTTCCCCGGTGCATTTTTTTTTGTTTAATCCTCAGCTCGAATTTCTCGCCGCTTTCTTTCGACGTTTCTGTTCGCTCGCGATTGACTCTTGACGTGGAACGAACCCGCGCAAAGAAGTCACACGAGGTGAAGTCAGGGCTGCGTGTCTTCATCAACGCTGAACCGGTTAAATTTTCAGCAAAAATTCGCCTCGACGTGCGAAACTAAGTGTCACTGCATGAAGTAGTGTCAGGGGAAAATCGCAGACGAAGCTCACGTGGCTTTTTTCGACGGGTCCTTTCCAAGTCGAGAGTTAATGGCAAGCGAAAAAATAAATAAAACATTGAAAGAAGCTGAGGTCACCACCCATAAGAAAGTGAAGGACACGCGCGAAAGGCGCCGTGCAGTATGCGAGAAATTCGAACTGAGGATTAACAACAACAAAAAGCACCGGGGAAGAGAGACACCATGTTCAATATTGTTAAGTGGAGGACGTTCATTATTTTGCAATGAAATGTAACCCTAAGAGTTCCCTTTGAGTTCGTACATGAGTCAATCCCACTATCTTTAACAGTTGGTTTATTTAAAGAGTAAATAGTCAGTGACCTTTCATAAACCCTCTTCCACCCTGTTCCACATTTCCGTAATGAGCTCCTCCTGGGAGTTTCTTTACGGCGATTAGAAGGACTCCCTCCTTCCTCCTTCCTCCCTCCCTCCCTCCTTCCTCCCTCCCCCCCCCCCCCCCGCCGATAGTCTTACCTGGGAAACTTTCGGAGGCATGAGACCAACCAAACGAAAAATATTGATTTGTAGGTAACAAAAAGTGTCCTTTTTGTGGCTTACAATGCACCATTTTGCAATTTAAGAAATGAAATTAGCTGTCATTTATTCAGCCTTAGTTTAATGGCTCCAGTTATGCCTCCCAGTGTTGCTGGAGTTATGTAAGGTTCCTGACTTCTTTGTCCTTACTTTCGGTGTCTGGATCTTCATTTTTTTTAAATGTATCAGATGATTTTGTGACGGATTCATGAGATGAGCTGAGAGTGAAATGGTGACTATCAGTTGCCTATCAATTGGGTGGGATGTCGAAATATTTCATTTGGACATCCAAAACTTAACAGGATGGCACCCAGATTGTTTGCCATGCTTACTAAAGGCAATTATTCATCATAAGGAGTTGAGACGGTCCAGGAACTCCAGATACAGTAAACGTTCCACGTCCATAATGAAATAGTTAATAAAATTCGCAACAGACCTACAATCGGTCTAACGTTACACGTTCTTACTAAAGTTCTTGATGGCAAGACCTAACGATTGCCTAACTGCGATTGGCCTAACGTTACACATCTTCGACAAGATGTCTGGAAGACCAGGGATTAACCCTCATAGGCCAAATTGGCCTTGTAAGCCGAGGAGTGTTTCCTTTGAACAAAATGAGGTTATCGGTTATGAGACCCTAGATGTCTGGCTTCGAATTAGATTAGACCTTGCAATGTCTTACCCAATACCTTAATGGTTTTAGTTTAAGTCACAAATGTATTTTGTCCTGGCTTTGTCTTATTACTCCAGCATAGTGTAGAGTGACATCAGGCCTAATGGAGAGGAAGCTGTGTAAACGACAGAAAATTAGGCAAATACATGCTGAAGTTCAGAAAGAACTAACCCTTGGTAGGGGTACATCACTAACCTCCATGCTGGACATTAGGCCCATGGATATGCCTCAGCCTGGAGTTCAACCTCACATCTCCCTTCTGGCACTTTCTGACCCAATTATTTGGGAAGACAGAACTTCAAGTCCAAATCCAAGCCCTAGGTCTGGGTCCTTACATGAGCTGAGAGCTGACTTGGTAAGGAATTGCAAAGCCTTTGTTGATTTAACTTTCAGACCTTGTTTAAGCTATTGCCCACCATAGGTTTAGGTCTAATTTAGCCTATATAGTCCCTGAGTTATTAGAAGATGGGTAACCCAAAGTTCCTAAGTAATGGGATGTCACACCAGGTCTAAAGGAAGTGATTTTGGAAAATACCTTTGCATCTCACCCTGACCACTGCCATGTAGAAATGATTGTCAGCTATTTTCCAAGAAACTATGTTGGATGGTATCAGTGATGAAATGTCTGCCTGCTATTTATGAGGTGGAGCAATTAGTCATAATGTATAGCCCTACATTGTGAAGTAGTATCTGCAAATTGCCTGCCCCTATAGATGTCTAACAAGCCAATATGGTGGAAGTAAAAGGAAGCATTTGCATCAGCCAAACCTTGCTGATGAATTGAGGTGTATTGCATACTAGCGAGTTTGTTTGCCCTTCGGGCAAACAAACTCGCAATGATCGCGCCTTCGGCGCTCCATTACCTTGGATAGTGACTAACTCATTTATTCTTTGGGAAATGGCAAACACGTATTTAAAGTGCGTCACCATTGAAATACGTGACATATGGGGACGAAAGTTTCAATTTTCATTAAAATTACTTCCATTATTTCTAGTGTGCCTAACTTGAAGTCTTTTCATGTGTCCTTTTTTGTAAGGGTGGAGAATACATTTTGAAATACTTCTCTCCTATAATCTATGCTAATAGAACATATTTCAAAAGTAGGATTTTTCCTGTACTCAACCATCAAATAGGTACTTTTGAGGGAAGTTTAAATTTTCTGTCTGTTTCGTTAGATCAAAAAAAATCAGGAAAATGGGGCCATAAAAAGTGCCCTGATGGGTTTTAACGAATTTTTTTTTTCTTATGAAATGTAGATTCAGGGAACTCCATGCCACCCAGTTTCAGCCTTATACGTTCCCCCTTTTTGGAAAAAAAATTATTTGGAAAAGCGACCCAACCAAAAGCTTTGCTCTGAGGAGACGTATAAAGTTTAATTTTTCCTGAAATCAACATCATGTCAGCGATGAGTGGGCCAGCTACTTTTCTGTCTGCCCGGTGATCTACATGCCCACAAAGTTCCAATATTATACGTTTGCAGTTTTCGGTGGTGAGAATAACATGCTTGGAAAAGCCGACCCACCCAAAAGCCATGCCCGGAGAATATGCCCCATGAAAACTTAATACTACCTAAGCTCCGTAATATCGTCTCTTAAGCGTGTGCCAAGTTTCACCTTTCCATTTCTGTCTAATTCGCCACAACAACATTTTTTTCAAAACATCGCCCCTCGAAAAAATTCCCCAAGGGGATGTATCGAGACTTCACATTTTTATTTCTATTTAACTCTTTGTCTCAGTACTCACATTAATGCAAAGTTTCAGATTTTCATGTTCATCAGTTTAACTGATGCAAAAAAATTGGTTGAATACATCTCCCTTTGAAATTTGTGCCCCCAGGGCATTTACTTCTAAAGTCTGAAATTTTCTTCAGCATGTTATGTACCAAATTTCATATTACCACAATTGCATAATACTCCAGGAGACAAAAAATACTTGAAAACGTCGACTCAGAAAAATATGCCCCCAGGGCATGGAACTAAAATTTTGCAGTTTTCCTGAACTCATTGTCTCGGTAGGCACGTCCAAGCCAAGTTTCAGTTTTTTATGTCTCTCGGTTTCATTAAACAAAAAATGAGGTTATGGTGGGGGAATGGGTAATGGCACATTGAAGGCAAAATAAAGCCAAGGAATGGCACAGAATTGAACCCGGACCTTCTGAGTGCCAGTTAGAGATGCTACCACTATACCACCTCACCCAGTACATCCGGTCTGTTCTCTGAATGCCATCCTCATCTGTCACCAAATATATTTAAGAAAAATGTTTCCCTTCTAGAACACGGTTAGAATTAGCGTCAGTCAGTCACCATCGTCTATATATATTTTTCCAGCTACTTTTCTATGTCTGCCCGGTGATGTACATGTCCCTAAAGTTTCAATATTATACATTTGCCCTTTTCGCTGGTGAAAAAACATGCTTTGAAAAGCCGACCCACCCAAAAGCTATGCCCGAAGGGGATGCACCATGAAAGCTGAATACTCTCTCAGCTCAGTAATATCATGTCATTATACGTGTGCCAAGTTTCGCCTTTCCATTTCTTTCCAATTCGCCATACCAATTTATTTTTCAAAACATCGCACCNATTTTGGGGGGAAACGTTTTTCATGAATATTTTTTTGTGACAGATGAGGATGACATTCAGAGAGCTAACTGGATGTGCTGGGTTCTGTGGTGTAGTCGTAGCATATCTGACTGGCAGTCAGAAGGTCACGATCGTCTATATATATTAGATGATATTTGGGAAAATCCATTCTCTAGTCCAAATTAACCATCATTCTTCAGCTGCTACCATCAGGAATTCCCTTGATGTGCAGAAGCTCATTTATGCAACTCATACAGTTATGATTGAGTAACATCATATCAACCTAACTTTCTTTGCTTGTGCCAGTCCATATGGTACTCAACTGGAGGAAACACTCCACCTTGCCTTGCACCTGTGTTACAGACAATATCTGTAACTGTTTAGATTTAACTGATCCTAAGCTCACCCAAGATGAAAGTGGTATTGTTGCATACTAGCCTCATGACCACCCTCTTACCATACTGCAGATATCCTTTTGAAGCAATGTATTAAAAACCTTTGATGTGGGACCTTTGCCAAAGAAACAAGAAAAAATAAGCATAAAGATGAAGTCATGCCTGCTAAGGGGCCACTTGATTCCAGATAATTGAGCATATTGGTAAACCCATGTATGAACTGAAGTTGGCAGAACATTCTTAAAAATGAGCTAATGCAAGTGTTCATTGTTTCCTCATGCATCTCTTTGTGTTTTATTTCTCCCAGAAGGTAAATTCAGCAATTGAAATTCAGCATCCTGAGGATGAGCCCAGGAGCACAGCAAATACAAATGAGACAGGAACTTTTGAGGTAGTTTTATGATCCTGATCCTGAGTGCTTTGCTCCAGTCCAGGGGTGTAGCGTATTTCAATGCAGTTTTTTTATGCTCTTCATAGTAGGCCAAGCCCAGTACTAATTTAAGCAAAAGTGATATTGAGAGTGTTTTTTATTTAAATATGCTGAAAAATTATTTGTGCAGGACATCTCACTAGAGAAACAAAGAAAGTTGTCCCTTTTGGAGAAACTGACATTGTGGAAACAGGAGCATGGTGTGACTGTGGCAGCCCTTGGAGATCTCATGAAGGTAGGAAGGTTCAGGCCTACACATTGGTTTGATTTAGGGAAATATGTGATCCCCATGCACCTCAAAATCTTCATAGGTATTGAGAGAAGAAGGATTATCACTTCCTTTGGATCCTAGATCTGTGATGAAAACTCCACAGGTCTCTTCCATTACCAAACTTGGAAGTGGCCATTTCCGTCACTTTGGACTTCTGCATGAACTCAAGACATTTATTTTGAGGAACTCAATGCCTTCATCATTGAACATTCAACTTCATGTGGATGGACTCCAGATATGGAATGACTCATCATATGAGTTTTGGCCTATTCTTGGACGAGTCAATGGTGGAAGGATATTTGTTGTTTCTCTCTTCTATGGCATAGGGAAACCTGACCTCAACTTCCTCCTCCCTGTGATTGAGGAGCTACAGAATCTTTTGCAAAGTGGATTGCTAGTTGACCAGGCAACTATCAAGGTACATGACATTATTGATGTTTTTAAACTTTGTTCCAAGAGGTTTTGTAAGGAAATTTAAAGCAGTTGCATGGGTCACATTTGAACTTCCTGAAGTACATATATGAGTCACCAGCTTGGACTGCTTGAAATAGGTTTGTTTGGTGATGTCAGATGCATGAACATAAGCATTTTTCATTTGCAGTTTGAATTCATGAAAATGAATTTCACAGGGATTTCCTTTGATGGCTGAGCATGAGGAATGATAATACAACTTTGTGAATGTTCTTTCAGGTTTCTTATTTCATATTTTGTCTTGTAGGTGAATCTTGCAGCAATAATATGTGACTTACCAGCAAAGAACTACATCCGTCAGACTAAGGGACACAATGGTAGATCAGCTTGTGAGAAGTGCATTATCAAAGGCAAGCATGATGGACAAAGTATGACTTATTGTGGAGGACCATGGGAGGTTCGTACTGACACTTCCTTCCGGAATAGACAAGATGAAGATCATCATATTGGAATTTCCCCTCTCCTTGCCCTTCCTGTTGACCTCATTAGGGTTTTTCCTGTTGACTATATGCATTGTGGGTTGCTTGGGGTAAGGAGGAGGTTACTCTCTGCCTGGATTGAGGGACCTCAAGCCACATATAGATTGAGCTCTGTAGCTAAGGACATGATTACTGCCAGAATTCATGAATGTCACACATATGGTGCTCCTGTTGAATTTGAAAGGAAGCTCTCTGATGTCAGCTATTTTAAACATTGGAAGGCTTCTGAATCCGATCATTTCTTCTCTACTATGGGCCAATGGTTTTGAGGGGGGTCTTGGAAGAGGATGCCTACAAAAACGTCATGCACCTGAGTGTGGCCTTCATGTTGCTTTGTCGTCCTGACTCTAAGGGAATCATGATTGAAATTGCAAAGGATTACTTATACAAATTTGTTGTTGGTGCTGAGGATGTGTATGGAAAGGGTATGATTGTATTGAAGGTGCACTTACTACTCCATCTAGGACAATGTGTCCGTGAGCATGGGAGCCTGGATTGTTTTTCAGCCTTCCCAGTTGAGAACTACATGCAGAAGTTGAAAGGGATGGTCACAGGCAGGCACCGCCCTCTCTCCCAGGTGGAAAGGAGAATTCTGGAGAAAAGGTGTTTTGATGAAGCTCACCCTCAGATTTCCTCTGAAGAGGTTGTGCACCATTCTGGAAGACAACAAATGGTAATCCCCTTATCCAAACTTGGCATTTCTCTTGGAAATTCTTGCTTTATGACAAGGAAACATGAGATTGTCTTGCTAGAGAAGTCCGAGAAGCATGCTGGCAATGATTTATTTTTTGGGAGAAAATTTATGATAAAGAATGATTGCTTCACATCTCCCATCCAATCATCTGCCATAGGAGTATGCAGTGTCATGCATCTGAGCCAGGTGCTTTACACATGGACTATGGATGAAATCCTTGAAAAGCTTGTTATTCTCCCAAAGTCCCCGGGGACCTTCTGGGTGTCCCGTTTTCACCACTCCTTTACTCAGGATTGATCACTATACCAGGTTTTATTCATTTAGAGAGTTGCTGGTTTTTTTCGTCCCTCACTGCATAATACTAGTCTGTTCCTTCTCTTGTTGCAGAATTTATAACCTAGCAGTACCAAAACACATTTTTCAGGATTTGCCCATTTAATACTCAATGTTGCTGATCTCCATGAAAAAGAAATGGCATGTTGTGCCTGCTTGTGACCATCCCATCCTTCTCATATAAATATTCTTCTGTTACTAATATCATCTGGCATCCTTTGCCTATTGGTATGTCTTGTACTACATAATGGGTTAAGTAGTTTCTTGGTAAATGCATTTGCTAGAGTGCTCCAAAGTATTCTTTATCTGCATTTCAATCCTTGCTGGAAGGTCTTACCACCTTTCGGCTGGTCTTCATTTTCACTTTCATAATGTTGCTGTGTGTCTAATGTTAATCCTCACTAATGCTAGTTAGTCTGCCTATGGTTGCTGTCATCAATGCTAGAATCATATTTTTATATATCAAGCATAAACTCCTAGGACAAGGGTTGAATCTGTATTTCATAGAGTGTTTTGTTTCTTCCATGATTTTTTGGATGTTTTACTTCTGTGAGTCTATCTCTTTCTCAATGTTAGGTATAATCTGAATCCAGTGTGTAACCATGTCTTTTGCACTTGTGCACTTTTTGGGTGAAAACTTGTGGGATGTTGTGCCCATTTCTTGGCTGAGGGGTAATGACCTATGCAGATTCCCCCCAAAGAAGGAGTACAATCACATGTCATCTCTGGTCAGGAATCAATCTGTGCCCTCTACAGCATGGCCATTTTATGATGTCTGTGTGGAATCCTTTCATGGTATGGTTTCAGCTCAATATCATCATTGCCTTTATTTGGCATTTGAAAGTTGCATGTGTTGCAGTGTTCATATCATTCATGAGCTTGCTCAGGTATGTAGTGAAATCTCTCTGTGATCCTTATTGTGTCATTTTATGCTTCTTGGTGCAGAATACTTCAGTGAGGCTATTCGTTCCCTACCTTCCGGGAATGTCATGAGTGATGCAGGGGGGAATGATACAGAGGAGGACATTGAAAACCAAAAGAGGAGGAAGCGGATGATGCAGAATGCTTCATATCAAGGTCTGCCCGCAAAAATCCTCTTGAAAGGTATATTTTGCACTGATTCTTTGGAAGTTATGTTGAATCTTGATTCACCTGTATGAGTGTTATTTGATTTGAATAGGTGCGACAATATGTTGGCCTATGCTACATACAGGATGAGCCTGAAGTAATGACTCACACTTAGCACATTGATCACCTAATGAGATGCCAGTGTCACTTCTGTAATAGGGAAAACCAATGATTCCAAACCCCTCAGCAGTCAGATTATAAACAGTTTCAATCTCATACCCAACATATGATGGCTAAACACCAAAGCACATTCAAAACCCTGGAGATGAAAGTGTGAAAACAACATAACTCTGGGATGATGGGATGTTCTCATTGAACAATGTAGGTTCTATTGTTAAACTAGGCACAAAAATAATTTAAAGTAGCAACAAAATTAATTCATCCACACAATGCATCACATTGGCTTCATGTTTTCATGAAGGTTGCATGAAAGGCATTCATACATATAGGTGATGCCTGGGCTCCTTGCCCTACAGCACAACTCCACTTGTGCAGAATTGAACTCCCAACACAGTTACACCCTGTTGGTAGTCAAGGTTAGGGATACAATGGACATGAACTTTATCTTAAAGAGAAGTAAATCTGGTGGTGTTTTGTCTGATGATCACATGAGCCATTCAATTCAACAAGCCTTTTTTCCCAGGGTGTATGCTGTTTATGACTACATGGGTTTTCATTGTCCAATACTTTTCCTGTTCTATCAATCATTTTGTCCAGATGCATGATTGTCTTCCATGTCGGCACTGGTACCTTAAATCCCTGTTGCATTCTATGTTGTTCCTGTGTAACACAGGAAAAATAATCTGATACATCTGCATCTATTCTCAAGTGGTAGCTGGACATCTGCCATGTTACTTTATGAGTGGTCAATGTGTTGCTGATGCATGTGGCTACCTAACTAACCTTGTTTAATGAAAATACCTGTAACCATTCCAAAGTTTACTGTACTTGAATGTGAGTCATTTTACTTCTGAAGCGTTTCCCATAGATATGCTGCTTTTTTCTGACTGTGTTACTTATTTTCCCCTGCCACTGTTGAAAGTCATAGTTTCACAGTGCAATGATAGAAGAAATGCTGTTTTGCTCATAGCTTTAATGCTCTTTCCAAAGAATTAAACAATTTTTAAACTAAAGTTTCATATTTCTCTTTTACTGTGGTATATGGGACATGGTTTAATTTCATTGAAGGGAAAGATGGCCTGTGTTATGCATTGCTCTTAGGTGAAAATCCAATGGGTGTTTGCATCTCCTGAATAATGTACATTGTATGTAGATGTCTTAGAAATGGATTGTGTAAACCAGGGGACTATGGAGTCCAGGGAATCACACGCAGGTCCAGCCTCAGATCTTTTCATCCAGAGATCAGGTCAGATATCCTGATCCAAGCTACTTGATACTGATGCATACAGTAATAAACCAGATGCTGGAAAGTACTTGTGGCTTCCAGACATAATAGCTTCCTTGTAAGGCTCAGATATCTCTCCCCTAGGTGAGGGCTCCACGAGGCTCAGCCATGAACCAACAATCCATAGCAGCGGCCTAGCTATCCCTATTACTTCAGGAAGCACATCTACTGGTACAGGTGTGTTTGGTAAGTACAATTTGAATGTTAGCATTTACCCTCTCCTTGGCCATGAAGCCAGAGGTGATTAGTCAAACCAATTCATTATCCTTCCTGTTGCATGCCAAATGCTGATCTTGTTGGACTTGTATGTTGTTTTTACTCTAATCCTTTTTAAATTTTGTTGACTAACCCTTCGTACAAGGGACTGCCATTATGTATATGCACCAATATTTAACCAACCTCAATCCTCTACACATGGAAGAAGAATAAATGTGAACATGATATTATAAGAATACAAACACTGCTCAATGGAACACACTTCATTCAACTGAATACAAACCAGAGTCACTGATGTGGTGCAGTTTAGTTCGCACAGCACTCATAAGTTCTTGACATAGCTTTCGGGAATGTCCTTGACCACTTTCTTTACTCAGTGAGGGCATTCATCCAAATTTTCAGCAGAGGTTTTGAAGAGTCCTAGCTGTCGGTCAATTTCTGCCCAGTAGCGGTTGACTGGTCTTGCCTGTGGGAGATTACTGGGGTTGTCTGCTTTTTCCACAATCTTTATTCCCATTGATTGAAAATGCTGCTTAATGGTGTTGGCATAGTGGGTGCTTGCCTTGTCCAGCCAGAAGATGGCATCCCCATTGGTATACTTGTTGAGAAAGGGGATGAGGTGCTTCTTAATACATTCCTTGAGGTACAGCTCCTTGTTCACATTCATGCCTGAGGGACCCATGTAAACTGGACTCTGCACACGCATGCTGAGAGCCTGCCACACCATCAGCTTCGGACACAATTTCCTGACAGGAAGAACTTGTTTCCCTGTTGGAGTTGTACTGCGGTTACTGCTTTTGTGACTTACATACATTTGGATGGAAGCAAATCAACGTCAACCATGTTCTACAATAACATCCCAATGGGGATGCCATCTTCTGGCTGGACAAGGCAAGCGTCCACTATGCCAACACCATTATACAGCATCTTCAATCCATGGGAATACAGATTGTGGAAAAATATGACAACCCCACTAATCTCCCACAGGCAAGACCAGTCGAGCGCTACTGGGCAGAAATCTACTGCCGGCTAGGACTCTTCAAAACCCCTGTTGAAAATTTGGATGAATTACCTTGCCGAGTAAAGAACGTGATCAAGGACATTCCCGAAAGCTACGTCCAAGAGCTTATGAATGCTGTGCAAACGAAACTGCACCATATCAGCGACTCTGGTTTGTATTCAGTTGATTGTAGTGGGTGTTCCATTGAGCAGTGTTTGTATTCTTATAATATCATGCTCACATTTATTCTTCTTCCATGTTTAGAGAATTGAGGTTGGTTAAATATTGATGCAGATACATCATGGCAGTCCCTTATATGTTGTAGTGGCAGGTAAGCTCAGCTCCACTTCATCTACATTTTGCTGCCTAAGTCATGTTGCTATATGTTGTATCATTGAAAACTGTCTGGGTTTTTTGGTCCACCTTGTATATCCTTTTGCACTGTTTATAGTCTGCTCCTACTTTTTTAGACACAACCTCAATAGAGTACAAGATCCTCTATGAGCTGAAAAAACTGGAGAAGAACAATGGTTAGAGATTTAATATCATGGAGAGGCGCCTTGATGACATTGAAAAGCAAATAAATGGTATTTGCTCCCACTTTGGGATTACTCGAGAACTTGAACCAAACGAAGAGGATGATGCATCCCTAATACTCCCGTGCCAGACAGTGGAAAACTTGGTGCAGCTGGCAGGAGATATGAAAACTATGGTGAAGAAAAGGGATGCTCTGGTAGGGTTGACCCCCAGCTGAGATTTATTCCTTTTTTATATGTACTTTTAGTCATTGCAGGAACTTATGGGAAGCAGAAAACAATCCTTGTATTCATTGAAGATTACAACAAAAATGCTGAAACCTCATTTTGGTATGATAAAATTGTCTTTCAACCAAAGAGCTCTTTTTACTCTATAGGTTTCCATGGATTTCTCAAGGAGGTTTCAGCATTTAGGCCTTGGAATCTATCATGATGTATGCCTCAGAGTTGTTTTATATTTTCCCCCGCACTTATAGATTCGACGACTGAGCCATGCTGGAGTCAAAGATGCTAAAAAATTTATTTCAAACAGCCTCAGAATCTTCATGATTGATGAAGTTGCTGCCTATGTCGTCTGCAAGGGAGAGGGCAAGTCTATGAAAGAGCTAAATTTCACAGGAATGGGCTTTTTCAGTGTCCTCGATGGTGGGTCCTTTACAGGAACTCCTGTCATTAGCTCATGCATCCTGTCCATTGCAATGATGTAATATTTCTCCATTTTCACCTGGTATGACATTCTTTTTTCATTTTCTAACGAAAGAGAAAATTCATTCCTTATTGTTGATGGTTTGTTTTGGTCTAATGATGTTATGCATGGGATTCTGTATGTTTGGCTCACATTCACAAATGGGGCTTGTTTTGGATTTACTGTGGATTTGAGACCTTGCAATTTTTTCAGCCGCTATGAATCAGACACACCTTGCTTCTACCACTGAGACTGAAAGGAAACTCTTCGTTGGAAATCACCTGCGATGCGCCCAATCCAGACTAAACCAACGTCGCCAGCGACTGTGACTCTTTTTCATGTTGAGAAATGTTCATTTACATATCCTGAGTAATTCCAACTCTATTGTGCTTCATGAACTGTATCTCATCCTTCTTGGACGTGTAGGATGGAAAAGGATGGAAAAGCAGCTTCTGCCAGCAAAGATGCCTGAAGGAGTTGGAGCCTGGATTGGAGTTCATCCCATTTCTATATCCTTCTACCTGATATGTTTATTTACTGTTTCCTTTATCCCCATGAAAAATGTTTTCCTTCTCCCATTGGGTCTTGTCTATTTTCCCTCAATCCCTTTTTTCATATAGGGCCCTCATTCCCTTGTGGCCTTGTGAAGTGCATTTTTACCTCCCTTTTTCACTTTTCCCATTCATTCATGTCCTGTTCCTATTCACCATCTCCATTCTGTCTCACCCAGTTGTCCTTTTTCCCTTGGGGCCACGTGAAATTGTGCTAGTCTCCTTTTTATCATCCCTTCCTTCACTGTTTCCTTTTCCAAATTGTAATCCTTTGTAATTCTTGTTCCCCATCCTCTCCAGTCCACCAATCCATTTCTTTTATATTTGCAGTATTCTATTCATCAGAGAGGTAAGCGTGAATTCTATTTACATTCTTTTAGTTTCATTCCCCCTGCTGTACTTATGGTTGCAAGTCCCATAATACAGTATCTCTTATGAGGAGAATGGCTTTCTTTTTTTAATGATTTACTATACACTCAGAAGCTCATAAGTCACACTGGAAGACATTGCAATATTTATTTACCTAACAATTCATAAGTACAATCACAATAGAAAAAGGAGTACTATGTACACTCACAATGCACTTCACTTGAATGTAAATATTCTCATAATTGATATGTTTGATGGAACATCCTTTTGTGAATGAAATATTGAAGAGGTTGCAGAGAGTTGACCTTACATTTGCTAATTATTTCCATGATTGAATTTATGGAATTTGAGTTTTGTCATATGATCATTCCATGTATAGTTACTGCCACTTCTGATATCAGTTATATGCATCAAGTGGGACATGTCCATCTCATGTTGAATTTATCTTTGTTGTTTTATCCTATGAATACTTACATCAACTTCATATCATGTATGAATTAAATTGCTGCATCAACTAGCATTTTATGTAGCTCTAGGCCACATTAACAACAAAGTGTTTGTCTTTTATTGTTGTTATAGTCAGGTGACATTTCTAAAATTCACATTCACCATATCAACTCCATGATAAATTTACAGAATGCACTAAAATATTATTTCATGTGCACATAATTTAGTGCCATGAACCTTGTATAATGCTGCATATCCTGGTGGATGTCCATTCTGTGCTGAATTTCTGTCAGTTTCATTACCTGTTTCCATATCACAGGTTATATTTTTTGGAAACATTTAAAATTAATTACTGACAGTGGTTTATGTTAAAATGAAAATATAATGCACAAAAAATTGTCAGTTTTATGTTATACTTACTCAAATAGACAGATGTGAAAATGATTATTGCATGCAAAATGTTTGTCAATTTTCTATAATATTGCTCTAAACTTGCTGCTTGGGTGAAAACAGTTTATATAAAAATAAAATGTACACAAGACGTGTCAATTTTATATCATGTTCACGTAAACATGCTGCCTGGGATGCAGACACGAATGTCAATTTTATATCATGTTTACATAAACATGCTGCTTGGGATGCAAACATGAATGTCAATTTCATGTAAAATTCGCGTCAATTTTACATCACCGTTTGCGTATCGCAGGTGACATTTCTGCAAACATGTTGACAAAATGTTGATAATGGTTTGCATGAAATAGATATAAAATGGACAAAAAAATTACATCAATTTTATATAATATTTACATAAACATGCTGCTTGGGATGTCAATTATATTATATGCTCTTTCTCTTCTCTGAGCCTCAAAATTCTAATATAACTTACTGTAAATTGTAGGGATATGTATAAGGATGTGATTGAAACCAAATTTTTTAAATTTCATTCCAGTCATTAGGAGATAGCAATATTTTAAACAGAATCGGTAGAAGAATTCACGCTGCCCCGACTGGCTGTTCCCATTTGCGGATTTTCCCCCGCTCACGTCCCCCCCTCGCACAATCCTCTCACACATACTACTTCCTCATTCCCGCCCCCTCTCCCCTTCCCCTCCCCTGAGTCTCCTGCCACGACGTGCATGGCACCCGCCTTCTCGTCTCCTGTCTCGCCGTCTGGACATGTGACTGGGATAGGGAAGTAGCTCTCTTCGTTCCTTCTAACTCATTGCTCTTCATAATCCCATCCACGATGCA
>CAJPEV010003571.1:5777-29631 GCA_905338385.1 Darwinula stevensoni | reverse complement strand
TTGAGGTGATTTTCTTGTTGCTGAGCTTCATTCTGCCATGGGGACAGGCCTGGTTCTTGGACTTCCGTGTCTTGCCACTTGAACAAAGGGCTGCTGCAGTCCTCTCATGTATGTCATTTTTCTTCCAGAGAACTTCCATATTAGAATTTTAAAACGTTTTTAACGAAATATGACTTTTGAGCACCATCATATACATCATAGCCTGACTGGATTTCTATAAATCTGGTGTTTGATGTGAAGGAGTGGTAGAGGTTGTTGGAGTTAAGAAGTTATAGACTAATTCTTAAGTTTGTACTCATTTCAAGTATCAGTTGTGTCAGTTTGTGCTCCTATTTTTAGACTTTTATTTTCTGAAAAAGCCTTATGGATTTTAAAAATGATTTCCTCTTAAAAATTTTTTAATGTCCAAAATTCATATGTGGTATTGGATTTTTTTCAGCCCTTGGTCTGGGGGCTGGTGAAAGGGAGCCGTTGATCCAACAGGGGAATGCATCCCTCCTCCGGTTTAGCCAGTCTCGTCATGTTCATGCCTATCCCACTGAGTCCATTGCTACCTTCTACTCACCCATGGAGTCTCCCGCTGGTCGGCTCCAATTCAGTTACTCAAAGAACCAAATGTCCCCATCCACTTACTGTCAGATACCTGCATTCATGTCTTTGAAATTCAAAGATGCATGTCTGTTGGCCATAGTGCAATCATTTTTTTATAATGATAGATCACAGAAAGAGAGGTAATCAATTTGGTTATTTTTTATGGAATATTTTTTTAAATGGAAAATTATTACATAATACCAAAATTCCAATGAAGGTGCCAATAATTAAAGCTGCCACCTGTATGCCATTGCTGATAAGAATGATAGCTTCACATTTCATATTTGTACTAAGGAGATTCCTATTTGCATGCATGGATTTTTCATGTAGGTTCTGATGATGAAGGAGAGATGCCATACAAGAAGCAGCGATATTCCTCAAAAGGGAAGATGGGATTTAGTGCGCAGGCAAGTTCCTTCTGATAAAAATGCTCTGTTACATGTTGGGGGTATAAGATACAATGTTTGCTGTGGGATCAGGAGAGAGAGTGGCGTGAGCAGGGGGACAAGACCTTGGAGTCCGGCTGGGCAGTAATGAAGAGGAATGACTGGTGCCTTGAAGACACCTCCAGCATAGGGGATACTGTCCAGAGCCTCACCCTTGCGGGTTCTCGCAAGGCTTATCGCATCACAGTATAAATGCATCCCTTATTTCTTGTATCCCCCTCTTCTCAGTCTCATTGCAATTTATTAAGTTGTTTTCATTTGCTCTGCATAATATTATACAAATTAGTATTTATTGCTTTAATAAGGATTGCTAGAAGTTTGCTTTTGGTAGATGTGGATATTTCCTCATTGAATTCATTAAAAAAGAGTTATTGTTGATTTTCCCTTCTCTTGAAGATTGTCAATCAAAATATCTCTTTAGGGGCAGAGTATGTATCTGGATTTTTGTCTAGCAACATGAAAGTTTCTTTTTTACATTTCAATATTTTCCTAATGTTTCATTTTCTGCTTAGTGCCCATCAGTTATCCTGATACTGAATTAATTAATCATTATTAATCAAAGTAATTAATCATTACTTTCACAGGGGTGGATAAATGCTTCTCCACGCAAGATTTGTGAAGAGTTGTTTTACAATTCAGAGGAGATCCCCAAGTGGAATCTCAGTGTCCGGTCATGCCATGTTGTGGAGGTGAGACCCCTAATTTTGAAAGTGTTGGAGAAATTGTTATAGAAAATACCCGATGTGAAATATTATGTGATCCCAGATAGTGGATGAGTTCACGGACATTGGTCACCATGTAGCATCAGATGGGGGGGCAGGACTGATCAAGACAAGGGACTTCGTGACGTTGCGCCGGTGGGCAGTGAAGGAAGGGTCATATGTCATTGCCTCCTCCTCTGTTTCTCATCCTCAAATGCCTCCTCTCCCCAATTTTGTCAGGTATTAACACTGCTGCTTGATGAGTGTCATTTTGGAGAAATGGGACAATCTGCATGCAGTTTTCAATGCCTGCTATCATTAGATTTGAAACTATGTCTCGATTGACTTGATTGAAATCAGATTTGTTTGAACTCTCATTGCACAAGCACATTGCAATCCATTTCTTTTTGACCATGCAAGCAGGATCTCGAAATTTAATTCAGTCTTGGTCTTTACTGAATAATACTGTTGTTTTTCCTTCTCTGACCTGAAATAGGACTGTGTAGGTAAGGTCATTGGGGAAAAACCCTTATTGCCCCCTTTTTGGTAATTATGAAGGCAATCTGCCATGAACATAGTACAGTATGGCTTGACTAGTGTTCTGTCATGCCATCTTGATCTGCATGACCAGTCATGTCTCACTGTTCCATGTAAGAAAAATTATAGATGGTATTTGAGTGTCCTTTTTCACTTTGGGTACTTAATTCAGCCTGCTTATTTAAAAAAATATTAGTATTACTGAATTTCCTGCCTCTGTTTTCATATGGATGAAGTGGATTCCATGCTTATTAAAACTGTTCCTTATAAGAATTCAATTCTTGCTGAATTGAGAAAAAACAGGGTTGATCACACTCCAATGGTCAAAAATGGGGGAAAATGTGATTTATTAAGGGTAATTGATAACAGGTCATGTAATAGTTTTTTTTAAATGTAACCTATTGTCCAGTTTTAATATATTGTTCTCTTGTAGACTGTAGGCTTTACTTGGGAGACTAGTAAAAAACATGTTTCTGAATTTTTCACTATCTCTGGGACGGATTTGATGACATACATGAAAGCAAGCCACCTTGATTAAATTCTACTTCATCATGGGACTCCCTTGAAAAACCATCTGATAGAATTGATGTTATTTTCAGTCAATTTTATACAATTTCATCTTTCCCATTACATGTTTAGCCTCTTCTTAATTGATAAAATGGTCTTCAATCTGCACAGAAATTGGGTTAGCTCTTACATAATAACTGTATGCCATTACTGCTTGATAAAGGTGGCATTGGTATGCAATAGCTATAACTGATTTTGTCAGTTATTTTGCTATTAGCCCCAGCAAAGAATCAGTCAAAAAGAAAGGAAACAAAGGTGAGGAACAAAACTGACTGAGAAGGCTGATCAATGAAATGAATCTTATCACAAGGGCAGCCTGATATCCCATTTTCTTCTAAATGATAATGTCACTATGAGAAGATAGGGAGAAGAAATGGCTAGTCCATAGAGAAAATGTATACCAATTCAACAGTAACATCATGATTTTCAGCTTGCATATGAATTGAAAGTAATGTTTTAATTAGATCATGTGGAAACTTGGATCAACTTTCCATATTTAAGATCACAGTTATGCAAAATAACAGGATAAGTATGCTCATAATGACCTGTTAATGTCTTAATGGTTCTCATTGTGTGAATGAAAATATCAAGACTTGCAGCTTGAAGCTAACAATGGTTTGTACAAAATTACATACATTACATCTGCCATAGAACATTTTTGTTAATAATTGAAAGAAAATATCGTACATACCCTTATTGATCTTGTTAGGTCATGTGTTACTGCCCATATGGGTACCATAAGACAGGTTTTGATGGCACAGGAAACATTTAACTGCCAATTGTGTCCTTGAACCTTCTTATTTGAAAATTATTTTTTCATTCCACTTTCTGGTGAGTTCTTTACCAGTCTTGGTTACATCCTTGAATCCTAGGTAATAATGCTAGGGTCTATATTGTTTCTGGCTTTTCGTCATCTAACTTCTTTTCTTGTACAGCTGCTCTTATTCATGTCTGCATTTTTTCTCATGTTGACAGAGGAGAGATACTGTTGAGTGTGATGAGCTTGACAGCATCTGAAGGTGGGGAACCAGGAGCTGTGTTCTCTTGGGCCTTGGCCACTGACCTCAAAGGCTGGATCCCAGGGAAACTGGTTGACCAGGCACTTTCTTCCTCCATGCTTGAGTATCTATCCTATCTGCGCATTCACATAGGAAGACTCAAGGAGAAAGGCCTCTTACGCACTGATACTAGTCCCAGGTAGCCTGCTTCAGATATCCTGTTATAAAAAAATCTTTCTTCAGATGGACCATCAGCTCAAAAACACAGCAATTTTTTCCTCTGGAAAGGAGTATTAGATGTTTCCACAACCTGAGGAATTTGGGTAGGATCCACACTTTATAGGATCCAACCTATCATGTATCATCCTCTATTGATCTGTGATTTTTGTCTTCATTCGCATGTTCATGTTGTATACCAGGAATCATGTGTGTGATATGAGGCTTTTGCCTATTATGCATTTTTTTTGCTGTAATGAAATATAGCAAACTTCTGCTTCCAATCCATTTTTAATGTGATTGCTGAAACTTCATGTTCTGTAGAATGCAGGATTTCCCTTTTTGCAGTTTTTCATTCCAGAAGTTCTGTGTTTTCTTATTCAGTTGGATCTAATATTTTTTTTAAGCATAAAAGTCTGCATACACTCTATCTCATTTGAGGAGTATTTGACATGCATGCAGGCATCTACATTGTCTTACTCCTGCCTGGAGACATAAAACTTGGACTCTGAAGACTGGAGCATATTTTAATATGATTGAAACACCCAGTCTTTTGCTGCCCTACCACCACTTATACAACCCTCTGATGGTAGGGATGCAACTTATTAGTGTATGGGTATTGAATTTGAAAATGGGCAGCACTTAGATGTCCAGAGTAGAGATGGAGAGAGTGACAAATCTGACTTCTTATTAAAGAATTCAAAATAAAGAAAAAGGGAGGGGAAAAAAATGAGAACGATTTGAGAGAACGGGAAAGGATTACTGAGGCAATCTAAAAGCATCAGCATGTGCTACAATCATTCCAAACTCACCTGTGAATCTCTCAGAAATCTCATGGATCATTTCCAAGGACAATGAAGGAGCCAGATATGAAGTGAGTTCTGAAAGTGGCTTATTTAGGCTTTTTGGAAAAAATGTGGGTGCATTTTGAAATCTGACAGACTTTGAAGAGCCTGAGGGTATAGCACATAGTGGGGCATATCTCTCACACCTGATAAGAGACATGACCAAATCAGGTATGAAACATACATGAAATCATGTTACTCTCACAAGTCTCTCCCAAATGTAAAAAAAAATTCAGGAACTAAGCTGAGAATTGGAATTAGTCACTTTTGTGAAGATACAAAAACCATTCACTTTCAACTCATCACAAGTACATCCCAAAGATATCTCCTTGAGACAAGTGAATAGTCCCAGAGATTACTACTTCGGGCTTCTCAGCAATATCAAATACCTGGATGCCTTCCCTCTGAAACAGACTCATTTCCTGACATACAGAAGGAACCATTCAGAACAACCCTTTATATTTAAAGGGTTGTGCTTCACCCTTCGACTGAAGATGTCCTTAGAATATCCCATAAAGACCTTGGGACATTCCTGGGATGTCACCATGCTGTGTGGGTACAACTGTACCTTATGCATATGGGATATATACCAGGTAGCCCAAAAAAGTCCAGATTTTTGTGTCTGCAGAAGGGGCCCCATACTAAGCATCTTGAAATTTTCAGTGTGTCATACCCAATATATATAGGTGGTTTCAGGAAAATATCAATGAAATTCCCTGCTCTGAACCCAAGTAAGAGCTCTATCCGTACAAATAGTCAAATGAGCAAGTGCATCAGCACATTTGGCGACATGCTGCCTCGGTGGGCAATCGTTGGAGGACACATCTATGAAGGACCCATCAAACATTTCTTTCATTGAGGTCAGGTGTGTTTCTTTGCACACTTGCTCTATTGATATCAAGCTGGATCAAAATTGCTCCTTGAGTAGTTTACCTCCAATTTCAACAAAACTTTTGTTACATTACCTGCAAACATGGCATGCAACAGCCAGTAAATTTCCAGTCAATAACTCTTATGGTACACTATACCTTTTTTTTTTGGGCCACCTGATATTTCCAGCAAAATATTTTGTTATGAAAGTGTGCACACTGGACATGTGTGTACAATAAATAAAAGTCCTTCATAAAAATCATATACTTAAACCAGATACATAATATATGCAGGAGCCCATCCCTCAAACCACAGAATTATTTTATATAGAATATGTATGCTGCCCAGGTACGTTTAATAAATGAATAATCCTTATATGGATCATATGCTTCAACGACATATGCCCTTATATATGTGTTTATATTTCAATACATGAAAAATATATGACTTTATAAGGCACAGATAATTGCATATAACTACCACATACGATCTTTCTGTATGGGTTAGCATCCATGAACTTATTGTGGTCCTTCTGTGCTAGTATTGAGTCAATATTAAGTGTGTAAGCTGTCCATGAATCCATAGAGATTGAAGATACTTTAAGGTTTTTCTGCACCATATACAAACCCAAACCCAATTGGTCATGTGAATGGGAGGTAGTTACTAGAAAGGGGAGCCAAATATAGTAGACTCATCTGAGATGTGCTAATGAGTTTCTATGTGAATCATATGTTTCATCCTAGCTAAATTAGAGAACTGACTTGAGATTTATGTATTGCTGTTTAAAAAAAAATTTAAAAAAACAACATATGAATTCCACTTTGCATAAACTGCATCCAAGAATGAATGTATGCACCAGTGGGCAAGATTTCAAACTTTTGAACAAGAAGCAAAGGTTTCTATTTCTGGCATTGGAATCATTGAGAAAGGCAGAAGAGAAACAGAAAAATACATCACCTCTGGCTTGGATCTCCACTACATATCCATTGCAGCATTGTGAATGGGTGCCAAATCTGATACACTTCAACTCAGAAGAGACTCTACTCTTATGAAATCAGAATAATTTTCAGGCAGGCTTCACAATGAAACAGAAACAAGGGGGAGGTTGCAAACTTCTCTATCACCTCATGATAAATGTATGCAATACATTTACCAAGAGGAAACAGTGATTGATCATGGCCTAAAATGAAACTTTGTACATATAAAGATGTAGGCAAAATTCCAGCATGACTGCAAGCAAATATCACAAACTATGTTCCACAATACACATAAATAAACAAAAATCATTCCTATTTTATGTCACTACATTAAATGTCCAGAGAAAACCTAACTAAAATTTGATATGTCTGAATGTTTCATCCACATTGAGAGGAATAACGGACTTTAGTGTTCCACTGATAAGGATTCTCCCTCCAATGTAGATCTAGATATACCAATCAGAAAACTTTGAGGAGATGTGAGCATTAATAATGGACTATTCATGAAACACTTGAAAACTGGCAAAATAATCGGTCCAAGAAGACCTCAAGCTGAGAGCTTGATGAACTTTTATCAAGGTCCAAGAAACCTTATCATAGTCTTTTGATCAATTTACATTCAAGGTTCTATATTCTGCCCTAGCCTATCCTTGCCAGTGTATTTGCTCTTCATTGTCTTTGTCTATTCAGTAGGAATAAAAGTAATTTGTGGTTTTCTTTCTCTATTCCACATACCGCTTTTGGTATGTTCTTGGGAAGCATGTGGGTCCCAATTCATAACAAAGTACAGTTCTACTAGGCCATTACAAACGCAATTAAGAGGTAACATTGGAAAATGTCTTGTTTTCCTAACATTCCTAAATCTGGACAGTCCCTTCCAGACAAAGGCATTTCTTATTGCACCTGATCTAGACTCTTCTAACCACAGGCAAGTTGTCACTTGGCTTTGTTTGTTGGAATCACAGTTTCCCATCTGTTTCACCTGAGTAAACTACACAATAACCCATTCATGGCACTTATGCCCAATTGTGGGCAATTGGAAAGAGTCCTCTAAAGTTTTTCCAATTGGTATATCTAAATGTTAGTACAGTATACGTGCAAATACTGAATTGGTGCATCCATATGATAGCATGGTCTTGCTTAACAGACAGCTCTCCCCAAGATCCTATGTCTTACCATCAGCAATCATGGTGTGAAAGTTCAACTCCTGTATGCGATCATGCTCAACAAAGGAACTCAGGTCATTCAAGTTCTCCCACCAGTCAAAGAGATGCCGCTGCAGGATCATGTGGAACCAGGGCGTCAAGGAGATGTCTCGCGATTCACAATTCTCAAGGAACTCCTCCATCCCCTCTTTAGAGACATATCGATAGTCCTGGACCTCGTTCGGGTTGATGTGAAGCGTGACGTCCTTGCGGGCAATGAAGACGTAATCGATCTCGTGTTCGGCCCAGTGGTCGTTAGAGGCAGCAAAATAGTGGAATCGGGTCAGGTAAAAGAGGTCATCCAGAGTCAGCTCCTTGGGAGAAATGCCCAGCTCATACTGCAGCCGGTGCTGTGCTGCTCGCTTCACCCCTGCCATGATCCAGTGACACAGCTAATTATTTGAGTTATTTCACTTGAACTTTTTCTCCACTCAATAGAATGGAATAAAATGTAACAAGGACACAAAGTGTACATCCAAGGAATTCTTTGGATTAGTGCAACACAAATTGAGAATGTCTCCATTTCTAATAGAACTTCTTTTCTAAGCTAAAAGGATTGTCTTAGATCTAATAAGATCCGTTGTCTAAATCATGGAACAGAAACCTGAGAGGCAGAGTATCCCATTACCAATTCAAAACTTGAAGATGAGCTTGACTTACCCAAGGCATTCTTTTCCTCTAATTCACTGTAGACATAAGATGGGTGACTGCAGCAGGTGTTGCTGTATTTACCAGGGAAGGTGACTTTGCACATGGACCTCTGCTGGAGTAAGAGTTCATTCTTTGAATTGAAGAGGAAAACACTGAAAGCCCGATGCAATGGAGTTATGCTATTGTTCCCCAAGTAATGACAGTCTCGCTTTGTCTTGGTACCAATCACAAAGTCCTTGTGATCAACAACAATACACTTGTCATCAAGCAGCAAGCGCTGGACGGGGTCAATCTTCCGCTCATCTAGTCGTGGTACTCGCATCAACCAATTCCATAAGGCTTGGGAGTTCTGTCTTCCTATCTGCAACAGGTTGGCCAGTGGCTTCACACCTGGCCTCATCCTTCACTGTATCAGATCTGGGAAAGATGTGCTATGAATTGATATAGGCAAATATACAAGTTATACTTTGAAGCACCTATGATGACCTGTTCTACATGATGCATTCAGTATCCTTCACTGTTCTACCTGGCTATCTGGAAATCCAATATTTTATATCCTCTGGGTACAATTTATTCACCTTTAAGTAATGGTATGATATTCTCAAAGGCAATCAATCCTGCACTTTGGGCAGGCTGAAGAAAGTCCAAACCTCTTGGTAGCCACTCTTTGGGGGTATGTACCAAAATGCATATAATATGCACAAGGCATGAAAAGTGCAATTCCTGGAGAGAAGACAATGTGTGGAGATGGTGGTAGTTGATATGAGGGGGCACAACTGTTCACTCAATCCCTCCTCTGAGAGCTGGTAATCTTAAAAATTGGGGTAAGAATATCCAAAACCAAATGCATAACCAAAGCTAATGACATTCTGTCAGCTGCTGTAAAAATTTGGTGAAGTCCAAAGCAGTAGTAGTCCCACATAAGTGAAGGCTTTCTGCTCACCTGCTGCACAATGGACAAATATAAATTGTGGCAATAGCACAATAAGTCTCATATCTTCTACAAAACAAGGAGACTTCCTAAAAAGTGCCACAATCATGTCTGAATATAATGTATGAGCATTCTTATTTTGTTTCAAACCTTTTTTCCTAAAATTCTTCATTTTTAGGTTAATGCATGCTATCCAAACATAAAATTGGTTATAGTTATTCACTTTTTAAACTCCCTATACATGTATGTTTATGACACAGAATAAACAAATTTGCTGACTGCTTTACCAATAGCACAATGCACAATTACCTCATGGGCAACTAATGCATGAAATGGTTTTTATTTTGTCCACCCCCTAGATTTCTATCTGAACTCCATTGGTTCTCTTTTATTTGAAGTGACTCTTTGGCTGAACTGAGGGTTTTTGGTCTTCCCTCATCCCCAAATACTAGGGATCAGCACAATTATCAATACCAAGCTGACCACATTTACAGAGGTTTTTGTGTCAAGTCACCCAAGTCAGTAACCATTTTAGAGGCCTTACATTGAGTTGCATGCAAAAATGATGCATAATATTCTGAGCTGGTACACTTTTCCCATCAAGGATCAATTGTACCATGTGTCACAAATATTCCAGGAATGGCCATGCCTTCGACAGGGGCTTTGTATCTTTCCCTTTTTACAATAACCTGGTTAACATCATCTTTCTTCACCCGAGATATTCTTAACTCATTGGCATAGTATGATAGAAAAAGTTCCCTAGTATCAGTGACTGGACAAAGTGTAGACCTACTGAACAGTTCCATAGCTGAACTTCAAGTTAGTCTTCTGTACATAGAGTTAAGTGTCCCTCATAAATGGCATTTGCTGCATTTGTTAGACTTCTGAAATAAGACAATAATTCCTTACCTTGAATTCAGAGGGAAATTAGGGAAGTAAGGGAAAATCTTTGACCATGAAAGTTCATCTGGCAGGCCAAGATGGCAGCATCAAGGAAACGTGCAGCAGCAAAAAAAATAAAATATAATGATATTGTAGACTTTGTGTGAAAGTGGGAGTGAAAATAGTGATATAGATTTATTTAGCAATAATGGTAATGATTATTCACTGTCTGAACCCATAAGTAGTGACAGTGACCCACCTCCAGCCAAAAGACAAAAATGTGAGTGGCAGTGGAAAAATGAAGCTAATAAGCCAGCTTACACTCTCTCACTTGTCAACTACTAGATGCAACAAGATGGGGAAAGGGATGAGGAGAAGCATTCCTATATACTGTGAGTAATTCAACAAGGGTGTTTTGTTTTTATATTTTAATTAAAAAATGAAAAAATTGTTTTCTGAAAATAATTGCCATTTTGGGGTATAAATTTGGGCATAACTAAAATGCCAATGGGTTAAATGAAGGCACCAAAAATCAGAGCTGGTGATATTTCACAGATATGAAAACTAGTGAGAAAATATAACATACTGCTTTGTCTTGGACTGGACAGCCAGTGCAATGCAGCAGTGCAGGCAGCTTGAAGGGCATACAGTTCTTATAACTACACTGCACAGTTACATATAAATTGAATGTTTTCCTGGCTCTCATGGATGATCTCAAAGCCCCAGGAACCACATGACCACCACATGGTGCAAGATAGTGCAAGTCTATGCACACAAGAGCTTTCAGGCATCTAGTTAGAGAAAATCCACATGAGCAGAGCACTCAATGGTTACACAAGCATGTGGTTTCCAGGCTCCATTCAAAAGAAACAAGACAGAGCTACAAAGCTACATTCTACACCAGTAGAGCTGATGAAGGCATAAAAAATTCATCTCAAGTTGTGTTTTGACAATGTCTTCACAATAGAAGCTGTACTTATTTATGGTGGATTTTAAGAGGTTCCCACATCTTATGTCCAGCAAACATGGTACTAATACCTGTAGCTGTATGGCAAGTTTCTTTATAACAATATAAGGAAATATCCTCTGAACAGGACTCAAACAAGATGGAAATATAAGAAGTCAATAAAAAAACTGGGATGTTTAGGTAATGCCATATTAAAAACTTTCATTGGCTCTTATAAGTTAAGTGAAAGCAACAAATACATCAAAAGGAAAGATATTCTGAGATATCACAATATCAGGAGGAGAAGCATCAGAGACTATGAGGGTTTGGAGATGTCTGGGACAACATCAAGACTCAGGTCCAGGTCGGCCATGAGGACATCCTTCAGGTCCACCACTGAAAACTCATATCCACTTGCCAACCTGTAAGATATCAAAGTCAATTAAAGTTTACAGTTCTGTTGTTACTTGTTCTTGAGAATAACATTTAAAGATGTTGACTGGTCAGAGGACTAAAGCATTGTTTGTTTCCCAGGGTAAACAGATTTCTGCTTCCTCCACCTTTATGGTTCTTTCTCAGATCACAATTTAATTATGGAATGATGGAATTCCAATTTTCTGTTACAAGGCCTGAGTGCTTCCCAAGAAAAAAGGCTGATAGGGAAGAGACGGTTTGTCCCAAGTCCATAAGGAACTGACCCAATTCTTTACATGAAATCTCTCATGACATCTTGAGCAGAAATGATATAAGGTAAGTCCATGATTGGACAAACTAATTGAAATGAGCAAACTAATGAGGATGCTTCCAAGGTGAACACAGTAAGTATGTTTGAGTCAAGGCAGCCACACTACTACATTTGCAGTTAGATTCACTTACCTAGGTGATGCAGTGTAAGTGGGCTGAGGAGTGGTTGGCACAGAATCACTCGACTGACTTGTGCTCAGCTCTGTCCATCTATGAAAACAGTCAATTCACAAAATTATTCCAGTAACTATATCTGAAAGTTAGAGATAGGATGAGTAGGGAAATCCTCAAGTTCAGTGTTTCCTTGCTCTACAAGTTTGAAAAGTGAGTGCCTGCAATCAAATTGCCTTCGACTCAATTGTGGGGTTCCTCTCATATATTCCTACTCTGGGATTTCTATTTCATGGCACATTGATATGAGTGATGCATGTAGGTATTTGAATCAAACCATTACTCAATGAATACACTATTGAGGTTTCTCCAGGAGTTCCCTGAGTTGGTCATTTTAGGATTTCAAATTTGAACATATTGCTCATTTCAGTTGTCAGTAAACAGCTGTATTCAGATCCAGGAAGAGCTTTGCTTTGTCATTTGACCTCCAACTTAATTGAAATTGAGAGTTTGAGTTATAAAATCTATTAGGATTTATAGGGAGGTTATGCTTGAGAAGTCAAAATATTGATTTCAGATCTGGAGAAAATTGAAACAAACTTAGATTAGCCTGGCCTTTAGATGCTGTGAATTATTTAATCCTTCAGGACCCTGATTGGCTAGCTCCTACTCCTCCCAAACTTGCTGCTTTTGATGAATCTGATCAGTCAGTTTGGCAAATAAGATCTGCCTGAGTTCAAAACTTTGTTCACCCATCTGGACCAATTTTTCCTCCTCTATCTATTCATTTCCAATCACTTTCTGCCCTCCTCACACCTGACATCAATAATATCAAAGGAGTGAAGCTGAAAGTTCAAAAGATAATCCTAGAAAATCTTATTTTTGTACCAGTATGCTTGGGGATGAATCTCTTCTGAAAAGTTACAGAAACAAGCTGATATTAAGACCTGGAATTGGTTGGTGCTAGGATTTAGCTATTCAGCTTGGGGGAAAAGCTTTCTCACTTTAACCCTTTCAGATCATTCCAATGGACATTGCAATTTCATTGTGTCTATAGCAATTTCTAGGGATTCTTGTGATGTTGCACACTATATTACACTACAATGGGCACAATTATGCACGGCTCAATTCCATCAGAGGCATTCTCTCACCTGTAAGTTTTGTAAACTTCAGTAATTACATGTATATAATATATGGCATGATATGGTAGATTTATACAAAGTATGAAAACGATATATAGGACATATACAGTTAAGGTAGAATAGGAAAAGAGCTCAAAAATGCAAAATAGTACATTATTCTGATAGTGGCCTTAATGCAGGTCTGAAAGGGTTAAAGTCTGATTATAAACAATATGATCATTGTCAACAATTTTCACACATAATTTGGAATTTGTGGGTAATACATTCATCAAAGAAGCCTACCCAAGGCTCAGATAGGCTGTTACAAACAACAACAGGTTGCACTCAGTTTGGTTTGCATCCTGTCTCTGACTTTATCTCTCAAACCTTGATGTGTCTTTCATAGAAAGATTACACACCAATTTGATAGCCTTTGGCATCTGGTTCCTTTTCATACTGAAAGTAATTTAATTCCCAGTTGGTAGGACCGCATTAGCAAGACCGAGTTCTTTCTCATTTCTGGAAATGTTATAAAATGCTGCATAAGAGTGTTTTGCATACCCTGGAACCTGGGTGACAAGGTTGGGCTTCACATATCCATTTGAAGAGGCTACATTAGGTTCATCCAGGGTGTAGTACTTGGAAAAAGCCTCATCCTTGGGGATGTGAGGAAAGAGGTACATCAAGTACTTCAGATCCGAGATACGATCAGCAAGACTGCGGATCGTGAAGTCCTTTCCCGTGAAGGGCTGAAGCATAAACACCTCTCGCTTGGCTGAGCATATAAAAAAAATCAAGACTATAATGAAAAGCAAATGCACAAGTTCTGATAGAAGTAACTCAGCCAAGTAGTAGAAAAACATTACCAAAAGATGAAAGAATTTAAAAAGTGCAGTGAGAAATGGTCATACCAGACATTGGATCCTCGGCAACCCATGCAACAGTGACGCCTCCCAACTCAGAATCTGAGAAGCGGAGGAGGAAAGTACCATGAGGGCATGGGAGAAGGAGCTCCTCTGTCTCAGCTCGTCCTATCAAACCCAGGATCCTCCTTTTCCAACAAAAAAAATGCAAAAGAAAACCATGCAAAGAGATTTAAAAAATAACAAATGAAGAGATATAAAAATGTAGGTGAGAATAACAGAATAAGAAGGAAATGAACCATGCTGACTTCACAATGACTGACTTCCAAGACTTGCTTTGGGATATATGGTTTCAATTCACCATCACATGTAATCTCTAACAGGGATCATAAAATTTATTAATCTTCTGCAGAAACTGAGAAGTTCCAAGTACAACTCTAAACCCATGTAGAGTATACACCTATTTGTTCAAGTAAATTAAGTAAATTAATTAGGTTCAAAAAATAATTTCGATAAAGTTAGACATGGACTTTTATGCATTTAATAAAATTGAATCATTTGAAAATGGTGTGATTCATGCATAACCAATGTGATTCATTTGGCATTACTTTAGAAAGGCAATTTTGCTTGTCTGGTGTCAGGTGTGTTCCTGGGAGAGGGTGCCAGTATTCAACCAGTCTTTAAACTGAGTAACTATCATCTCTCTGGCCCATAGAAGTTCTGCCAAGCTAGAATGACAGAAATGTCATTGTACAAAACTTTTGTGATAAGCAGAAGGTTAAAGCAGTGGCTCATTGGTGGAGATGGATAAGGCTGGTCTTCTCTATCTCCACTGACAAATCACAAATGCTGCATATCGCAAGTCAGCACTGGGTTAAAGGGCCTGTAAATGCACAATTTGCAGTTCTTAAATGTATGGCAAGTTGTTATGCATGCAGGTGGGTTACATGGAGTGAAGTGTATACCCAGTAAAAAAAAGAAAAAACTTAAAAATAAAGATGATATGCCAAGAATGGAAGGGAACAAACCCATCAACCCAAGGTTCCTTAAGATGCTCCCGGGTGAGGCGAGCAACTGCATAGAACCACTCCCAGAAGGTGAAGTTGCGATTTGGCAATGGGTCCTTGCAGAAATGACTCCACTGCACCATAACTGAATTGTAGTCATCCATCTTAGTCCTGCAGTATCATAAAATAAGCATTACTAGAAAGAGTTTAAAAAAATGCATTTGCATGGCTTGCAAGTCAATACTTAGAGGAGGCACTAGGTAAGAGAAAGAATCCTTCTGGCAAGTAGATGAGACTTAAAATGTGAAGAAATGATCACCCGAGGATCTTGTTTGTGTCATCAATGATCTGACAAAGGGTGAATATGCATATGTCTTTGTGAAATATTCTATTGGTGCAGGAATTAGCTCCTTCTTGTGCTGTCAAATGAATGTTGATTTGACTTTGCTTTGGAAGTTGAGTCTCAGCTCCTCAGGGGAGCAATAAACATTCCTCAGTCTGGAAAAAAACAAATTCTTGTTTTGAAAAATTTCACAACTTCATGTTCATCCTTTTGTCATATACACCCCTCTTTGAACACAATAAAATATGCTAAAAAATGCCCAAAAAATGAGTAAATACGGTATCTCTACAAAAGCAGGCCTTGTCCCCACAAGGTGCATCTGCATACATGAATTAGAATAATGACAGGATGAAACATGTTTTCATGAAATTTCCTTAAGTTTTCTTGTTTTCTATATTAAATACCCATATGCAGTCCAAGGGCCAAAGAGTGAAACTTCTTCCTCAAACTTCCCTTAAAAACTATTGTGAATCAATGAATATTAGAAACCAGTACAATTGTCCTGGTCCAAGCCTGAAAACTTCACTACTTAAAAAGGTTTTTAAAAATTTTTCATTTTGACCCTTTAAAAAATAATGTGGTTGAGACCTGAAGAGCTTGGAGGCAAGGAAATGGAGCTGAGAATGGTCCAATGAGTGATTGTGAGTGGCAAGGCCATAGTGGAAGCGCATGGAGAGCATTTCAGCCACCTGTGGCCAGGGAACCTGACTTGGCATAGCCCAAGGGGGAAGTTTAGGAGAAGAGAAAGCATTGTGCCATGATACAGTTGCCCAAGCTCCTGCTTCTTGGTTTACATGAACCACCACAACTACAGGCAGGGACAGTGTGAACACCTGCAACATGTAGGAAAAATGGTCAGACACTCATGGTAGAAAGAAAATATTTGTGCAAAAGTTCTCCCAGAAAGAAAGCATTTGCAAAAATTTACAAATTAATTGATGCTGAGTTCTTTGATCCAGATGCTAGATGAAAATGGCTGTTTGGCAAATAAAAATAAAGGATCTAATTTATGCCATAAACAGGAAGAAAGCATTGGACATTCACAATAAACTGGTAGATGCTAGAAAAGTTATCCAATATGCCTCCAATGGCACCTATTTCTCCACAAACTTGTGTGGGAAAATATATTCTAGTCAGCCTATTAAGCACTCAACTGTTTCTCAACTGTACCAATTTCTTCATCCTGAAACACTAATAATATTCATTTTTCTCCATTCCAGGAATGTGAAAAAATAATATTTCGATAACTGCTGGAAAAGCTAAATTTCTTGCAAAGAGTAAAGATCATCAAGTGGTATTTTGAGTCAAATTCTGTGGCAGAAACATAGGCAGCGATTCATAGGAGCTCAAGCCTCCCAAATTTCTCAACAAATCGCTGCCTATGAGCAGAAACACAAAAGAAGTTCAAATGCCATTGCAATATGTCCTCATCCAGAGGGCCTTCTCACCCAGCCATTCATGATCTTGTCAGGAAGTTTCAGGAGACAGGGTCAGTCAAGACCAACCAAAGCAAAGGTTGACCTTCAGGAGAATGAGGAAATGCTCTGCGAGAAACTGAGCATTTTCAGCAGTTGTCAAAATATTAGTTTTTCAGGTACCAGGGATGGAGAAAAATTAATATTATTAGTGTTCCAGGATGAAGAAATTGGTCCTCTTTAAGACCATGTCAGCATAAAATTTCAGTTTGTGACAAGAAAAAAAATCGTTAGGTAAAGTTACTTTATGGACACCCTGTATATTTTCCATGATTATCCAAACACCCAAATGAAAACTTTCTGCTACTTCCAGAAAGTGAAGGTAAATAAGGCAATTTAGGAGGTGAAAAGTAAGGGAGCTATTCCAAAAAATGAGCCAATGCTGAAAAATTTGGAAGTTTGGAAGTAGTTTTCCAGACAAAAAATTAGGAATCAGAACTTTTTGAATGCACTCATAGATATTTACTTTTATCAGACAAACATATTTTCACCAGCTCTTTCTGCATCAAAATGCAATTAAACTAATAAAGAATTGAACAAAAAACGTTTGTAGCAGTAATGTAATTACCAGTCACTTGAAGCCCAAGAGACACAAAGAATCAAACACTGACCATGTTTTAACCTGTTAAGGTCTGAAAACTGGGGGAAAATTAGGCAAAGATTACTGAAGAAAATCATTAACAAACTAAAGTTATTTTACCAGGGAAGTCTTAGATATGTAAATATACATCACTATACCATAAAAACTAACTTTTTCTAATCAAATAAACCAAGTAAAAATTCCAGAAAACCAAAGATGCAACTAAAGCAGATATTCTTGTGACATCGTGAAACCTTCACAATGTACTCTAGTCCAGCAATCACATCCTGTTTTAATAGGTATAACTCAAAATTATCCTGCATATGTTGCATGAAATTCATAAGACATCAATGGGATGAAATTCCGGTGAAGTAAGCAGATCAGCATCTCAACATAAATTCTTGTTCATGACATAAATTAGGAAGGGTCTCCAATATCAAGAAGATAACCATGTCAAATATATAAAACAAGTTTAACCATTGATACATGAATTGCACAAAAGCATAAACAAATTTTCATGCTATTGATAAGGCTTCCTGAGCTTTTAGGAGCAGATATTTGGAAATAAAAGGAACAGAGAGCATAAAACACATTGAAGAAAAGGACCAGAGGTACTCACAGGAAAGAAGAGCTTTTCATCACCCAATGTGAATGTAGTCTGAAAAAGCAAGGCAAATTTCTCATCTTTGATGGAGTCTGCTGCCTTCTTGTCCTTCTCAGAACGCTTTATTCGCCTCAGCTGCATGTTCCTGAAGTGCATAAAAACTAAGCTTGCAGAAATTTGACTATGAATGGATAGAAAGGGTTACATAGAATAAGTGAGACAAATTCTGACCCTGCCATAATGTCTGCTTCCTACATCACATAATTGAATATAGCAATAAATCCAATCTGCCTTTTTCAATCAAATCACAAAAATGTCCAATCTCAAAATACTAATAGGAATGAGTGCAGCTTCCTCTCAAATGGTATAGATCCCAAAATCATTAGTTTCAAAACATAGTTGAAGAAACAGATTTTAAGCTTAATGTGGTCAGAATTGGTCTCACTTCCCCTAGTGGGAACTGACCTGAAAGAAACAGAGAGATGCTTTGATGCCTGGTGATATTCCAAAGTCCCCTCATTATTGAGGATCTCCCCACTGAACTCCTGCCACTGCACCATTGCAAGCTGGTGAAGCTTTCTGGCCTGGTTCTCGTTCACTATGTCCACTCGCACCTTCATTTAAAAAATTCAACTTTTAGGTTTGATGCTTTAGGTTCATGTGTCACTGGGCTTTTGCCTTGAATTATGAACAATCCAACAATTAATACCAGTTACCTTGGGAGCAGCCATGTGGATATTGAGCTTTCCTCCAACCAGATGACGAACTGAGGCTGAGAATCGGATATTTGTCTTCATCACCTGAGGTGGTTGTTCACACACGACAAATGTACTGCAATTTGGAAGAGTGCAGCACCTTGAAAGCTGACTGAATAGATAGTTGGTATCAACATGATGAGAAGGAAAAGCTCACTTGGCAACAAGGAGGTGCAAGAGCTCAGTGACTTTGGAAATAAGGGTGGGAAGAGAATCAGAGAGGGAATTTGGGAGCTTGACAGGGAGTCGTGCCCTCAGGTGTTCAAGCTCTCTCATCTGATGCCGGTTCAACCAAATGACCTCCACGAGATTTTCACACCTTCGAAATTAAAGAGCCTCAATTTTTTTTATGGTTTACAGTTTTTATACTTCATTCTAATACTGGTCTGATGAAGAGAGGAAAGGCTGGTACAGACCATTCTTGGATTGTATCTAGATGGGTGAGAAAAGGTGCTCCATTGCCAGCTAGCTGGACATTCCTCTTCCACTTGGCCAGCTCCTCCTCCAGGATCCGAGACTGTAGAGCTGCTATCCCGCTCACAGTTTCCTTATACTGTTCCACAAGGTTGAGTCTCAGTTCCAACAGCTTTTTCAACTAGGAAAAAAAAACATAGCGACTAAAATTAACATAGGATCTCAAGCCTAAACCAATTTTTTTGCCTGCAAGTAAAGTCAAAGGTTAGACATTTGGAATTCAGGATCAATATATTGGGGAATTTTATATTTACAAAAAACATAAATTATGACATCGATCTGACTGATAATCCCAGAGGGGATCAAGTTTCTCACATGTTTGTCCAAGAGTGATAAGATTGACACCTCTAAATGTGGCACTTTGTCCTCATTATTCCACAGCAACATGTGTTGGGATAAGTCATGTTAGTCAAACAAATTTTGTCATTGAAAATGATTAAGAAGTTCTAATCACTTAGAAACCTTTGGTAAGAAGAAATTGAATAACCCCCTATGTACAAATTAATAACTGAAGATTTAGAACTGATACAAATTTAATTAAAATTCATACCGTGATTGTTATCTGCTGGTTGATGGATTCCTTGTGCTGCAGAAGTCTCTGCTTTACTTCCTGGGTTTGCGGGGTCTCAGGTTGACTTGAGACAGACTGAATTGTGGCTATTGTTACAAGTAATGAATTCATTGCATTGAATGTTAGCAATCAAAATTTGGCATTTAGAGAGAAATGAACTAACCATCAAGAGTGGCAAGCTCATTGATAATGAGAGCAAGGCTTTCTTGCACCTGAGCCAGCTGATGGACCTCTTCATATGTAGCATTTGTCTTCTCTCGTATTTCCTCTAACTTATGCATGAGTTCTGCATGGATAACAGTCAGTGGGGTTTCTCCTGAACAGCTCCCATTAGGATTGCTCTGTATAAATGATCAAAGATTGAGCATAACTTGGACATTTTAGTCTTCATAGCATAGAATACATAAAGAGATACATATGTACCAGGCCAATGTAGATTATACAGAGAAGTAATAGGTAATCATTTTCTCACGCACCATTTCAGCCTCCTGGACCAGCTTCAGCTCTGTTGCCAATGTTTGACGAACAATCTTGATCAAAGCACAGGGGTTGTTCTGATAAGTTTTCTGAAATGAAAGATATCCACTGACTGTAAAATTAGGTCTGGTGCATATAACCAAAGGAGTGGCCTGGACAGATGACCAAGACAAAACTACCTCATGCTATTCAGGGATTCAGAATTTACCTTGATGGTATCAAGAGCTTCACGGAGCTTCATGATTATCAGGAATTGCTCTGGGGTTTTTAGAAGTGCCACCTTTTTCTCTAGCTCTTCAATAAGCGAAGTCACCAGTTTGGTTGCCTGGAGTTCATGCTCTGGATTTTCTGGCTCTAACTCAGTCCTGTCAAATGCAAATCAAGTACTGCATCATCAAATCCTTCAAGTCAAGTTCCAAATTTTCCCATACTTGGTTGTGTTTATGATCGACAGTGGTTTAGTAACAGAAACTTTGTATTACTATGATGATGCTAATTTCATTTTAATGCAGGAAAGCCCACATATTTGTAGGGAACTTTGGTTACTCTCTGCCTTCTGGTCTACCTAGTTTCGTATTTACAGGACCTAAAGTTAGGCCTGACCCTAGCCTATCCTGGGCTCAAGGCTTGGTCCCCAAGAATCATTGAAGAATCACTAACGACACCGAGGCTAGCGCCTTTGTAACATAAATAGAAGCCTTACCATGTTCTTGCCTCAAGCCAATCAGCCAGATAATGCCGGACTTCGAGCGGGAAGTGAGGGCCGTACATAGAAAGGACTTGTCTCAGAGCATCCCCTTGGAGTCGTTGTGCCTTCGCCCATAACGCCATATTTTGATTTTAAGCTGGATTTGGTGAGTCTCAACGCGAATTACACCTCAAGCCCACACCAAAGTGTATTTTATGGCACGATTCTTAAACACGCGGCGAAAACATGCGACAAGGCGAGGACTCGTAAAACCACGTGTCGCACATGGTGGAGGACATGATGAGCAATGTTGCATGCTGTCTTTCCAGCTTTTAGCTGCTTTTCTCAGCCGTTTGGATGCTCAAGCTCGAATATATTTCGTACTGGCATGTATTTAGATATTTATTTTCAAATTTATAAAATGCATTTACGTCTGCCTTTCCTTAATGTAAGAAGCTCAACATCTTGTGGCAACCCTGGTACATTCTTTCCTCTTCCTGTCCGGCTCAGGCGGCGGGAGACATATTTCCTGGTCGATGGGTACAGAATCGGCGCTCCACTCACGTAGACCATAATAATTCCACAACCTACGCGTTAGACCTAGAATTAGAATATGCCATCCACTAAGATGACTATAGCAGTGCGGACGAACCCACGTCAACTGTTTGGCCTACACGCCACCATTAATCGTACATTTATGAATATTTCTTTAGTGTTTGCTACTCAGTGAAGTCATAATTCACACTTGTCCGTGTCCTAGTGAAATCTGGATTGTCATAATGACCCCGAATTTTCGGCACGCCTTGAGGTGCGGCCTCGTGTCCCGATCCGGCCACGGTAGCCACAAGGTGTCATGAAAATATAGGAAGATTAAAGAGCAATTTCGTGAAATTTTGTTTATTACTTTTTGACAGGCAGGCACAAGTGCACGTGTATGTATACATGACATGTGCCTTTGCCCATTCTCCTGGGTGTAAAGGGTTAAAGGGGGTCCAAATTTTCGGCATTCATCATTTTGTGATGAAGGCATGAAAGCAATTTGATTCTACATAAAAATAAAATCTAAGAAAAACTGAGTGTGGGAGAAGCAGCGGAAGGGACGAACCCTTTCCTTTTTTTCTCGATCTGAAACTGAAACTCGTGCAAGAGACATGCATAGTACACTAAGTCAAAGGAGACCAAGAGTACTTTCCTAAGATATGCTATTTACATATACAGTAAAACCTGCCTCGGTTTATATGCTTGGGGCCAAACCCTGCGATAAGGTACAGGAGTTTATTAGCTATGGCATTATAAGCTATCAGAGGTTTTACTGTATGTTATTTGCATGACATGTCTGCACCCCTAACGAGGGAGGCGGGCCGAAAAGTTCTGCAGGGTCAAATACATCACTCGTAGGGTGAAATTTAGTCACACTCCGATTCCACCGCTTCGACATAATCACCCTCAACCAACGCGTACTTGCTCCATCGCTTCATCGGTTTCTTAATTCCAGAAAGAAAATAATTCCATGACTTTAACTTTTAATTTTACCTACTGGTTTACAGCTGAGGCAAGGGCATTCTCTGACTTAACATCTCACCCCATGCAAAACATTTTTCATTTCTGGAAGAGGTGATGGTTGGATGGAACCACGTTTGAACTATTGGGTGGGTGAAATAGAATCCCCATCCACGGTCGAGGATTGCCCAGCGGGAGACCGGGCGGTAAGATGAGATCGAAGTCGAACTTGCTTGTCGATATCCGAAGTGCGGAGACGATCTCGCGCTCGTATCGGTGGCTGCCGAGTCCACTCGTGTATTTAAAGTCTAACTCTTTTCGCTTCCAAAGGGGGTGGAGGTATACGGTGGGGACACTTCTTAAATCTTGTGTAGGTTTCGTCGGGGGAAAGCCGTTCTCGTGTGGCAGAATCGAAGACCTGCCACGAGGTCGGAGGTTTCATAATCACATCAAACGTGCGATGATTTCCTCAGAATTTCTTCCCCAGCTCCGTAACGAGATACTTCATCGTAGGAGAGGTGAGTGGCACGTCGCAAAGTCGCTGAAGAAACCTAGATTTTGCTTAATCTACTAATTGGGTTTGGTGTGAGAATGAAAAAGAAAGTCTACTAGGTTCATTTGGGTTCAGGACTAATTGCTTCAGTTTGGTTCCACAGGTTTACTCATGGTTTCTAGAAAATATGAAGCCAGACTATGTGGGTCTACAGGAGTGGAAGTGTGCTGGGAAAGGGAGGCACTTATACCCTGCGTTGAAAAAGGTAAAAATTCCAATGGAGGACATGATTCCATTTAGGGATGTTACCGATAATTTTCGGACTGATAAAAAAGATAATTATCCCCATCGGTTTTATCGGAAAGTCGATGCAACGAGTCCACCAATAAACCGGTATCCAAGGTTTCCTTTTTACTGAAAGGTTTTAGTCAGCAAAGCAAATTTAACCTGGCAACTCGGCATCTTAATCCTTGAACCTACAAGAGTAGATGACAGGGGATGATGCTCTGAATGAAAAAGCCAAGAAGCTAAGGCCAAAAGCCTTCCGTTTTCAAACGTATTTTACATTCTCCGTCAATGGTGCAGTTGGCCTATAGCGAGGATATCTACAGAAACGGAGAACGAAGATTGCTTTCAAGATAATTAAAGGAATAGATAATGTCATTCGAAAGCCACGACCGTGACG